>OZ038480.1:2273389-2518389 GCA_964036315.1 Acanthosepion esculentum | reverse complement strand
GAAGGAAAAAAATGTTTTAAAAAAGAAAGAACCAGGAACGTCTGTCGAAAGGAATCGTACAGCTTCCAGGTTCAAAGCCGAAAGAAAAAAACCTCGACACGAGTAAACAACTAACTAAAAAAGTTCTCAATACAAAAGAAGAGCAGACCTAGTCAAACCTAGAGAGCCAGACATACCTACCAAGGTTTCACCTAAGCGGATCGTCAGGGAAAGCCAGCTTTCCCTGACGATCCACTTAGGCTCTCTTTGACTTATATATATATATATATATATATATATATATATATATATATATATATATATATATATATAAAATGAAGCACGGTGGAAATCGGAGAGCCGACTTTGAATTCCAGTCGAATCCATTACATTCACTTACGTGCTAATACCTTTGAGAAAGGTATGAATCCTCTTCTTCTCCCCCCAGCTATGGGTAAATAGCTATGCCTTGGATGACATCTGGTCTAAGAGAAAGACAACTCTGAATTCAAAACCTGCGGGGGGTCGTTTGGAGACCTTGTAGCACGTTGTGTACCAGATCTCTGTATTCGGCTCTTCAAAAGTGTGGTGGGTTCTGCAGAAAGCCTTCACCACTATAATCAAATCATATGTCTGGCTGTAGGTTCGATTTCTAGGAACCGACAGCCCAACCCTTATACCTCGTAAAAGGGTCACCGGTAGGGGCGGGTCAACAGCCCGCGTCGGTCAACGAGTCCACGAGATATATATATATATATATATATATATATATATATATGATGATGATGATGGACTCTCCCGTCGAACTCGACGTATGAGGGCCAGACAGATCAGTTCCCAGAAACTGAAAGCCGGACACCCACACAAGATTTGATTATAGTGGTGAAGGCTTTGTGTAGGGCCGTCCACACTTTTTGGAGGGACGAATACAGGGACCTGGTGCAACGAATGCCACAAGGTCCCCAAAAGACCCTCCGCAGGTTTTGAATTCAGAGTTGTCCTTCTCCTAGACCAGTTGCCATCCAAGGCTATAGAACCCAGTCTGTCCTGCTATTTACCCATAGTTGGAGGGAGAAGAAGAGGATTCACACACTTCCCAAGGGCGTTAGCACGTAAGTGAATGTAATGGATTCGACTGGAATCCGAACTCTGCTCTCCGATTCCTCAATCCAAGCCGTTATCCATTACTCCACTTCTTCTTCTTTATACTCATTATATATACACACACACACACACACACACACACACACACACACACACACACACACACACACACACACACACAACGCAGATGGTATTTGATTTTTATCTCGGCCTTCGTGCTTTATGAGCACCGATATAGTCTGTGAGGTCTTCAAAAGCAGGCACCCTCTTGATAAAATGTTAATAAAACAATAGATATATAAATTTAAAAAAAAACTCTTTAGAACTATAAAATACGGGACCTTGAAGTAGTACTATGTTTCTCGTTTGCTGATGAAGGCTGACTGTCGAGTTAGGACTGATGCCACTTGTGCTTCATAATATGAAGATGAGCAGAGAGTTGACGGGAGAAAATAAGCTTTTCTCTCTGATTGAGCAAAATAAAACGCTCTGTTAGCGTAATATAGCAGAGGTTGTCCCTAATTTTCCCCCTACCTATCTACCCAGACCATGCAAGGGAATCCCTAAAATAAATACCATCCTATATTCGAACGGGGGTTCAAGACTTCATTTTTTTTACCGTGACGTTGATTTCACTTTCCATTCTCTTGTGACTTACCTAATTTTTGTCACTCAAAGTGAGGGTGATTTGTTCAGTCGTTGAACAGAATTAAATAAATCTTTCCTTTTCTTCCTTTCGTTTTGTTGTATTTTTCTTAAAGTTCCAAATAATTTTATCTTGATGTCTATTCCTTTTGATTTTTACGTATTCCGTTAGTTTATGGCATCAAATTCCAGTCATTTGCACAGTTCTCGTTCCTGCCCATTCATATGTATTTTTGAACCCTGACTTGCTGTGTTTCTTTATATGATTGATGCTGTCAGCGCTCAGCTGGCATTTCTTATTCTACTCTACCTTGGCCCTAATGATCGGATTTCTGTTTATGGATGTGTTACTGTAACAGCAAAAATAGTACATCGTAGCAAAATTTCTGTTAGTGCAATAATTTGAAGAGTAAATCATTTCCAGTTGAGTTTTTAACTCTGTAAGAATGACGAGAGATCTGCATTCACGGTCACTCCAATGATAATGATCCGATTCTTGTAAGGTGGTTGTTGTTTTTCTTTCTTTTTTGTATTTTTACAAAACATAGCAAAACTGAAAGAAGGAAAAAAATGAAAATATTACGAGAAGTTACATAAACTAAAGATAACCGTTAAATGACTGTAAATTGATTTTGTATTAAAAAAATACATATTTAATATAATTGATTTTTACTTTACAAAATAAACGCATCATTTTTTAACGGCTGAAATGATTAATCATTTCCTTTTCTTTTCTCCCATCAGGAATATTTCTAATCAGTTTTTCTAAATTGTATGTATAGATGTTTAAAATAGCATTTAATTATCGATTCTTGCTGATTAGGGATTAGTAGCAATACACGAAAAGCTAACTATAAATTTTAAATATAGTAGACTAATTACAGAATAATCTCCCTTTATTTATTTGCAAGTAATTATAAAAAGAAAGTAATAGGAAGTGACTTTGGTAATTTTTAATTGATTTATTGCGAATGTTATTTTTAAATATTGTTGCTATTATCATTAAAATAATTTCGCTGTCATCATTATTACGAGGAGGTGCAGAAAACTTCCCAGCCTGACCGACTTCCCTAATTTTATTTATTTATTTTTTTTAAATGAGTAAACATTAAAACTTTTTACTTTTTTATTTCTTCATTTAATTTATTTTTTATTTCTTATTTTATTTCGTATTTTCGGTTTCCTTATCTAGTGGTGGTGAAGAGTTTATCGCTTAGGCCGAGAACATTTCAGCACTCCTAGACTTATTGCGATGAAGTGTAAAGTGTCTCATTGACAGAACTGAATCGAACAGTTTCAAGTCTACAATACCCAATTTTATTTTCTCTCTTCTTATTGCAAACAAAAAATAATTTCATACAATGCCAGTTATTTCTTTTTAAGCTTTTGTTGGTTAATCGAGCGAAAATCTTTTCAAAAGTAAACGAAATAAATTAATAAAGAATAGGAAAAATTCTTCACGCTGACGCCGTTCTGGCGTTTGTGTTGTTCTTGGGGGAGGGGGGCTGCACCGTCCGAATATCGCCTGTTTTCCAACATAAATACATTGATTTGTGTCGATATAGGCGGTTATCGTGTTGAATACATTTGAACAAATGGCAGTTTATGTCGAGTTAGAAAAGCTAAGCCTAACTGTTTAATTCAAAGAATAAAGTCGATTTTGGAAGGAAGAAATGGCAAAATATTATCGTGTCAACTGTAAAGAGGATCATTTATTCACAGTTTTGCCACTTTACAACCATTTCTTCTTCTTTTGGACAATTTTGGTGAAGACATCTTCATCATGCCTTCTATAATCGACATAACTTGATGTTCGTGAGGATTCTCTACTTTCCACATTCATGCACCCCCCCCCCCCAATATATAATCCTCATTTTGTAACAATTTCTACATATTTCTTTGTTTATTTGCTTTTGTAATAATTTATTTTTAAGTTGTAAAGAGACTCTATGGACACCCTGTGTGTGTGTGTGTCTGTGTTATCTATATATATATATATATATATATATATATATATATATATAATTATTTTTTCGAAAATTATAAAATAAATGTTATAAAATCACTACAGAAATAGCCATTTTGTTTCAACCCTGCCGGTGTCTTATCAAGTGATGGTTTTGAATGTTGACTAAACACTTTATTCTACATTCAACTCCATCACTGTGCATTTTCTAAGGAGTCAATTTTGTAACCCATTATTTCCTATTTTTTTCAGATAATACGAATTACGTTTGGGTCCCTGGGCATCCGAGAGACATATAAACCCACATATGGGGATGGGGAGTGGCAATAACAGTTATCGACATGAAAAGCTGATTCTATGTTCACTTTACACTAATGCCCCTGGAAAAGGCATGAATCTAATTCCCCTTACGCCTTATGCCCAGCTATATTATACCACTTTACCATGATCGCTTCACCTTCTAAGAAATTTGGTTCACTGTGTCATGCTAGATAATCTTTCCAAACCGAATCTGTCTTGTGTCTTTATAAGTTGACTAATAACCTGTGCATTTAATATTTTTGCCACATTTGACCTTGACTGACATATTGGCTTTAATCACTTTCCGACCGCTGTGTATTTTCTATAAATATTTTCATAGTAATTGTTCTGCTGAGGTTTCCCCTTTGGTACCTCAACTTCATGAATTTAAGCGCAGTAATAGATTGGCAGTTAGGTCTCATCATTTTACTGTTGAATTTGCTACGGGTAACCGTAAGTTCTATTCTAACAATTTCTTCTCTCGTATTTCTCGGTTTCTTGCTTTCATGTCAGTTACAATCTGCAAAAATGGAAATGCAACATCAATCGTCGTCTGCTTCTTTGAATCGCCTTCTTAGTATTGTGCTTTCTCCTCGGCAACATTTTCTAAGTTTCCTTCATCCTATTGTCTTTGCTTCTCGATAACCCTTTACATCGTAATGGCCCTACGCCTTATTTCAGGTGAAATGATTTTTTTTAAACTTGTCTTTTTTATACTGGTTTCTTGATCCTATTTTGGACAAGATCGTCGGAGTGTCACGTTGTGTCATTCAAGGCATTTCTTTTCACAAAAACCTGCGCCCGATGCAGAGACAAGTTTCATCTCACTGGGCGCTACTTCACCAGCAAAGGATCACATCTCCGCCTCATGAGTTCCATAACTAAGTGGGGGGTCGTAGAGGGCATCATATGTACTGTAGCCATACAAACAGTCGTGTGTCTCCGGCAAGATAGGCTTCATCAGGCTATCTCTCGTAAGGCTGGTTTTAAATTCAGTTTTTCTAACTACCATATTGTTTGCTACATGAAGACAAGGGAGCCCAGCCAGTCTTGTTATTTAACCCATAGGAAGGGGGAGAAGAGATGAACTAATGCCTTTCCCAAATGTATTTGTGTGAAAGTGAACGTGACGAATACAGCCGAAATTCGAAATCAGTTTACCGATTTCTCTTCCCGATCAGAACAAAGCGTAGGAGGAATTAGATTGAGGTCTTTGACTCGGGGGGGGGGGCAGAAGTTGCGCTTTCTGTGACGGTAACCGTCATATCATGTCTCACCTCCCTCTTCCCTTAAACAAAAATAAATGTATTCTTGATAAAAAAAAATCTAAAGAATCTGCAATATTATTAGTCCTGACCTGGTATCTCGGCTTCAGTTATTCCCCACTGCCGTAACGCATCTTCCCTGTGCCTTTTCTATAAATACTTTCATCGTAATTAATCGGATAAACTTTCCGCTATAGTATCTATACTTTATGAATTTAAACACAGTACTAGATTGGCGGCAATGACTTATCATTTTACACTTGAAATGGCCAGATGTAGCCGGAAGTTCTGTGCTAAAAGTTTCTTCTATAGCACTTCCCTCTTGTGAAACTCTTCCGGTTTCTTGCTAAGGGATCCACTTAACTTTGATCTTCAAAAGTTTCAATGCAATGTCAATCGCTATCTTCTGTTTTCTTAATTCCTGTTCCTTTTTCTCTCTCCTTAAAAGTATTTTTCTCATATTCTCCAACTTTCAGTAACCACTTGCGTCTTAGTGGCTTTATTGACTTTCTTAAAACTTAAAAATAACAGTATACGTTATTTACATACATGTGAAAATCTTAAGTCCTCATTTTATATGATTTTGTTAAGTCTAATTTCTTTGTGTACCTCCCCCCCACTACCGCCTTTCATTCGAAATATTGTCGAGGGAGATCCTGCGCATCTCTCAAAAACGAAAACAATGACGTATAGAAGAATATAAGATTTGACAACAAAAATGAGGAAATTCTTCTTGCCTAAACCAAATAATGACTGGTCACTCGTTTCCGAGTTTGGCTGTCTGCTAGGGAAAATAACCAATCCCTGTTGCAGACGCCTACTCGGGCACATTTTTAGTGTTCATTCATCACCCGCCGATTCCCCTTGTGGCTTCTACTGCAGCCAGAGTAGTTACAGTTTCTTAGAGAGAGTGCATCATCTGGCGTGATCAACCGTCTGAACAAGGCCAGTGCTTTCAAACCCTCGGTCACGATGATTTGTGACTTTGTGCCAGCTCAACCATCGACAAACAATTCAGTCTACCCAATTTCATTCAATCCATTGTATGATTTTCTTCAGGCTCTTTTCAACGATGCCTCAATTGCGAAATTGATAGTTTGACATTCAGTTAATTAGTTTTTAAGTTTGACTATCGAAATTTGAAAGGAAAATAGAATTATCAAATTAAAAGATAGTAATAATGAAAATGGGGACTTTTTAAAATGGTAATATTGTTTGTTTTTTTAAGATATCAGTAATTTTACTGGATATTAAAGCATAAATTTATAATTGTCTCCCCTGTTAACGATTATCTCCCTTGCATCAAGAAATCGACTTTTTGTACTTTTGGCTGCGAGGTGGGTTTATTTTATTTAATTTCTCTAGGTTTTAATTTTATTTACTCTGTTCAAATGCCTTGAACTAGCGAAATGATCTAAAAGATAAGCTTAGCAACCATCTTGCTATGATATCCGTTCCAACTCTGGATTCACAGGTTGAAAATAGTCTTAGTTCAAGTATTTAAGTAATTACTCTTGGTCTAAATCCTCTCCTAAATCATGTCTAATGCTTTAGCCTCTACTTCAACCAATGAGAAACTCATATTCACTTTTCTCTGTCGGGTGTTTTTGGTTTGCCTTTCTTTCGCGACCTTGAGAACGGCCCCCAACAAGGAAACTTCATACATTCTTTCATTTGACATTCTCGGGACGAGTCTTAATATCCTCTCATAATTCTGTGTGTTCCTGTTAATTAGCACGCGCCATTTTAACTGCGAAGAAAGTCGGAAGGAAAAAGATGTATAAGAGACGTTGTTTAGTTTGGGAATAACTTTCAATACGAAAACAGATTACCGAAAAATACAGCATTAAATGTTCAATTTGGTCTTGTCAAATTTATAATTTTGGGGGGTTACTCCACTTGGATCCGCTAAATGCGCCAACTCGGTGGCGCTATGTGAGTCTATAAAAAGACAAACATATCCTGGATCTTTCTCTTTCCTCTAGATTTAGTCGAAAGTAAAGAACACTACCGCCGGAGCACATTCGCTTCCTTGGACCTCTGTTGATATATATATATATATATATTCTCAGAGCTAGTTTGAATGTTTTTTTCCTTTGATTTCCATTGCCTACACATGTAATTTCTTTTGTCAATAACATGCATAAATTGTAGGTTGTTTTAAATTCCATGTCTCGTGTGCCTTATTTTTGTCTGGACACACACGAGTCCGCCAATATTGTTTGAGGAACAAAAGTAGCAGAATCATTTAAGATTTACTAAAACAAAACGTCCACACCTCATATCGAAAGTGTTGATACCCGCAACACAGTCGTCGTCGGCGGCTTTATCGCGTGTCCAAGAATTTAATTTCTTCATTACTGATCGCTTCCTTTATGTTAATGGCGTTCATGACTAAATTCGCCGTCATCGTACAGGTCCTGGACTAAAAGCTTCCAGTTTCACCAAAACGTGCAATCGTCATCCATTCCCTATCGCCGTTTGGCTTTACAAGAGTTGGTTGCAAGTGAAAGGAAATCAGTGTAGAAGAAGGTGCCGATGGCGTGAATTTGTTTAATGCGGACCTCAAATCGCCAGGAAATGACCTAAGCTGACCTTTTCTCTGCGGCACACATATTATTATGGGATGCAACACAGCAGATTCAGAGAAAAAATTCGTCTCCTAAAAATGCATATTTATTAAACGTTTCCCGATTAATCCAAAAAGTTGAGGTTTGCACACACACACACCCCCTCCCAACCAAGATTTTACTTCTTTCTTCGTGGAGTTTATATCGAAAGAAGGAAAATGAGTTGTTAAATCGCTGAAATAATTGTTTGATAATTTCTCCAGGGTTCGTCGGGGCTGAAAGCTAATAACAATTCGACTAAGTGAAATATGTATACATGCTATAAATATTACTAAATTAGTCGGACAATTTACTATAAAGATTATAACGCAAGCACTTGGAAGAAACATTTATTTTCTCCATTTGTATTTCCACCGTTATGAGTATTATTATTATATCCGTGATATAATAACAAAGATATTTCATGAACGGAATGGCTGAAAGGAAAAAGAATAACAAACATGCTTTGTTCTTAGAGAGACTTTTATAATACTAATCCATCCATACACAAAACTATATATATTTATATATACACGTGTCCCACGCAAAGAATAATCTATCACATATATCTACACGCCAAAGCAGAGTGTAAGAAGAAAGAAAAAGGAATGATCTTACATATAATATGGAGAAATACCTGTATCTGGAGAAGACATTTTTAGGAATCCAGATTCAAACGGGCCGGATTCATCTATATACCAGGCGATAACATATTCCACGAAGGAGAAACAGCGAATCTTGGGTTTTCCCAAATTGAGGACTGCGAGATGGAGTTTCATTCTGGAAAAGATATATTCCCAACGGTAAATGGCACTATGGGCTTGTAAGCTGCTGGGGAGGCAGATTTAGCCTCTGTTTGGGCCATGGGGGACCCGGGCTAAAGAAAGGAAACTTACCGTTTGGTTGCTGTAAGCGAACTCAATTTTGACTGCCGTTTTTCATCACTGTATGGAGTGACGTCACGAAATGGCTGTCATGTGACCTACGTAACATATCTTCACGAAAGGGAAATACGCGCTTTCTGTATCCTTATAAGATAATCGAACAATATTGAAACGGATATTGACACAAAAATGATTTATGGTTGTTGTGGATTAAATAAAAGCATGTGTCTCATCGGTTACTAATGGTCAATATGAAAACACAAAGGGAATATGGGTTTCCAAAACCAGTAACATTTCTTCACTTGGGAAAGTTTTCTTTTTTTCTTTAAGTGTTGTCTTGTGCAAAACGAAGCTAACGATTGTTTAATATATTAATTACCTAGATTAAAATCCACCCTGTAAGGCGGCATTTAAGCTAGCTCCTGTGGAGAGCTCTTCATTGGGCCTTCGGCTTGTTCAGGAGTCCCTAAGTATTTACATATTTTCAGCATTGGAAGCTCTCCTGGCTGCCGTTTGATCTTAGTTTTCATTTGCACGGGACTTTCTTTTCCTCGCTGCAGCCATGGCTCTTTTGAGTGCAATCTGGTCCTCTGTTGGCGGAGATTTCCTTTTGTTAGGCGTACTGCTGCAGTATGCGATAGGCAACAACTACAGAAGAACTTAAAATTGATCGCTGCATTTAAGAATTGCATTAATATTTATACTTACCTTTTAAAAGTTCAACGATAATTCATCTGCCGCCACTTAATTTAAAGACAATTTGATGTACGTAGGTCCTTACTTTCCATACAAAAATTTTTTTTTCATCGGTGACTTTCGCAATAAATTTCGATTATTCCCAATTTTATTTCCAAGTTATAAAAATTTTTATCGTACAAAAAATTCGTTGCAAAAAAATCGCCTAAAACAATTGCAGTAATGAAAATTTGGAAATCCCAAATTACAGGATCAAGGGTCCAGATCTGGCCCGGAATGTTTTTAATTTGCTCACAGTCGGCTTGGTTCCAAAATGGTATATTTTGGGTTACGGCCTTTAGGAGTAAATTCGAAAAAGGGTGACACTGTTGTATCCACCAATATGACTATAGGTGAATTATCTCCGTTGCTTAATAAAAATTAATTAAAATGTCTGACTTTTCTTGCTAATGTACTATCGGGTAACCTCCTCCTAATTTTCGAAACTTCTCCTAGGGAATGCTCTCCAGTACTATAAATATTCCGTGATAATTACTCACAGCCTCTTCTTTCTTTCCGCTTATACGACAACATGTAAATTTCTCGCGGAAGAACGCGATTATAACGCGTTCCCTCTTGGAACAATTCACACACACACACACACACACACACACACACACACACACACACACACACACACGTTTTGAACCAAAAAGTTTCCACATTCATTTGTTACACACTTTATTCGTATTTGTCACTTTTTTTGTTGTTAATATATTATCTTTTTTTTTTTTTTTTTTTGACATATCTATCTCTTCTTTACATTTTTTTGACATATATATCGCTTCTTTACATTTTTTTCTTTGTGTGTGTGTGCTCATACTCCGAGTCTGACATTTTGGTTGTGGGTATTTCGGGAGACAAACGTGTTTTATCTCACAACACGTACGCCAGCCCGCAACAATACAGTGGCATTGGCCTTTACACTGATAGTAAAGACATGGATTGCTTCCAAGATTTCTATATTATCTCATTTTCCTGTTCTGATGTTTTGTATAATACTGTTAAAAATAGTTTATTAGATATAAGCGTTCGTTAAGTGTGTGCATTTTAACTGCTGACCGCGAGTTCAATCTCTGGGTCAGACAGTAATTTTCTGTATACTCGAGTTCAGAGTGACGAGACACATCACAAGGTTAAATAATTGACAGAAGTTATCTCCCTTAACTAAACAGACGACCTTTGTTGCTTAAATTCGAGGACGCTAGTAAATCCGATAAAAATCTGAAGGCAAACTTGGAAAAAAAAATGGTATATTTAGTGAAAGTCCCATTAATGACTGCAGAAAATTTGATGGCTATCGGCCTATGCGGCTAGAGTAATGAAATTACAAACAGGTCGACAGGTATTTAATAACTTATAACAAGGTTGGTAAAAAAATACATTTACAACTTAGTGAAGTAATCATTCTAATGTACGGGCGATAACTCTTAGTAAGGGACATAACTCTTATATTTAAAATGAAAGCGTTTAACATTTATGGTATTGATTTGCCTACATTTGTATGGTTTGCATACATTCGTTTTCCGACAACGAGACACGGGTTCGAATCTCACCATGATCGATTGGTCAAGAAAGTGACTTTTTGATGTTATCGGCCTGCACTGCTGGAAAGAGTCCCTGAAAACAATAGCGATGACCGATGTTTTGCGTGTACTGGCCTTAATCTGCCGTCTTCCCAAATCACAGCATTGGTACAGTATGAACCGTGCCTGGGAAGGCGTCTGCTACAAGGATTGGATAACTGCCCGAGCAGTCAGGCGTTTTTCGAAACGAATAACTGCTGCTGTTTATTATCATTATTATTATCATCATCATCATTATTATTATTAATGATAATAATAATAATATCGTTAAATTGAAACACTGAATTAAAGAAAAATCTCAAGATTTTAATATAATTTTTGGGTACCCTACTGCTATAATTATGTGCCAGACCATAAAGCTAGTAAACGACTAGGGTTCCTACTGTAGCGAGTTAATTCGTTTGTCAAAATCTCCCAACGTATGATGAACTGGAGTGATATTCTTCGCTTAAGTATGAAATTCAATTCTCACTTTAAAATTGAGCGTCTCTCTCAGATTGCGATGATTAACATTCCTTCTCGTAGAGAATCCGATCTTCATATGCTGCTCGGCTTTTGGCCTTGTCACATAAGGTTCTAGGACAGTTGCTTACTAAACTTTTGCGTCCCGGGACAATTACGTCCCTGGACAATTACGTACCTCTGATAATTTTTTTTAAAGTTTTAAAAGGCAATTACCAAAAATTTTGAAAAAAGCATAGCTAATTATCATTAATTCTTTTTTAAAAAAAGGAATAAAATAAAATAAGAATTTAAAAATTTATTTTTGTTTAAAATACAATTACAGATTAACAGTGTTGCAAGATCGCTCTATAAATCGCCAGTTTGTTTTTGTTTCATCGGCGTTTTTCTTATGATAGCGGTACCTATAATTTTCCTCGTTCACAAGTCTTTTCCCACCAGGGTTTGATTTTCGAAACTCGAGTTCCAAATAAAAATATAATCTATAAAATCCAGAATCTATTAAATGTTTGCGGTACACACTGCTGAAGTGAAGTGAAACTGCTAGCTTAATTTTCTCTTGCTTTTAGAAAATAAATTTTTCTCACTCTTTTAAATTTATTTATGGTAACTACCTTTCTGCTTGTTTAGATTAATTAAAGGTAAAATTAAAAGTGTGCAAATTTCTATACTAAACAACTAAAAAGTTGGTAACTTCAAAAAATTATCAGAGGTACGCCATTATCCAGCGACGCAATTGTCAGGTAAGCAACTCCGTCCACCGTCAAACAAGACTAAACTAAACTTCTGTAGATCATTGTAAAGACAGTTATCATCCAATTATCGTAATGATTGACTCCGTGAACCGGTCTAAGGTTCCGGCTTCTAACCAACGGAAAGAATAACACAGACTGACATGTAAGTTGAATAAGGTTAGATATGAGCAACTTTGTACGAGCCATTTGCTGTTGATATGTTGTTACACAGGCAGTTGTGAAATAAGACAATTTAACATATAAACACCTGGTGAAATGTATTTGTCTGTTACGTTGGCTTTTGCTGTGACGTGGTGATTATCAAGAGTAATTGTAGTTTAAAACTCAAGAAATGAGTTCCTTAGTATTAGGCGTTATTAACTAAGCTTGGCAAATGGCGCCAATAACGAAGCACCCAATGAACGCTCTCAGGTCACTCGTAATTTTAGCAATGTTTGAACGTCACTGAGTGTCGAGTTAAACAAAGCTTAGTGAACAGATAGATCTTCACTGATTGGTTCTACTATGTGTTGTCTCCATTCAGGACGTAAGCGATTATAGCTCTCCACAACTTCCTGTCATTTTTTGCTCTTAATAAATTTTATCTTTTGTCATCTCTCCTAAACGCCAACGATTTAGTCAAACTTTGTAGGTAGACTTTGCGTTGTTTACCCCCGTTCTTCAATCCGTCCTGTGAGTGTCAAGTTTTCCAAGTCATCTTTTCTGATTATGTGCACTAGAAATTTCAGTGGCCTCTTTGCTTCCATTTTTCTAAAACTTCGTCGTTTCTCACATGTTCAGTCTATGGTATTCTCAGCATCTTTCTGTAGAACTACATCTCTGCTCCTTCAAATCTCTTCTTCATCGGTGAGTAGTGTCCAGATTTCACTGCCATATAGGAGGATAGATATTACATAACACAGAAAAGAGTACTGAAGTGTTAAGTCATAAACTATAAATCTGTTAAAACTGCTTTGTAGCTACAGGTTTGTTTAGGGTTACGATAATTCCGATTGTTTTAAATAAAAACTTATTGATTTTATTTGAAGATTTATTCAAATCAAGTTTTGGTGACTTTTAATATAATATACACCGAAAGGACTTTTAAATCGAACAATTACTAATGCGCGTTATATAGCAACACAACTTTCATATCGCCACACTCAACCCAGTGATTTAAAATAGCTCCTTTTTTTTTTTTTTCTTAAGAATTGTTCTTTTATTTTATATGCCTTGTCACTACAGGACTTGTCATCATGGCTCTCCACGACTTCTTTTTTCCATTTTACACCCCCCCCCCCGCTATTTTGTCCCCGTTTTGTTGTTCATTCACACAATTTGTTCAGTAGATTATTTGTTATTTCCCGCTGCTTCTCTTGCCTTCAATGTCCTGTGAGTGTTAGATTCTTCATGCCCTCTTTCCTCATACGTCCCCAAAATTTCAACTTTGATTTTCTTGTAATTTCTATGTACCTTGAAACTTCATCAAGGTTTCATAGATGTTCTGTCTATGATAGTGGAGCCATATTCATCAGTGGAGCCATATTCCAGTGACCTCAAGTGACCTCTTCATCTGTCCTATAATGGTAATCATAGTAATCGCCATTTTCCCTACAAAGAAACAATTCGGCATTGATTGACCGCGTAGACAGTACTGCTTTCAATTGAAGTTTATAAAATCTTTCGCTTAAAGGAATATTTCAAGAAAATACGTTTCTCAAGTCCAGTAGCTGTTATTGCTTTTTTCAGTATTGATGGGAGTTTCCTTCCTAAGCTTTTGTTTGAAGTCGTGTGGAACGTTAACATCATTTTCTCTTCGAGTTACATGTGATATCATTTTTAGTTTTTTGCTGCTGCTGAAAATCATCAACTGATGTGGTTTCTGTTATTTACTACAGTTCTTAGTGATTCTGTAGCGCCAGACCACAAACTATTTTAGCCATTGATCTGAGAGAACAGTTGTAAGCATCTGACAGTTTAGACATTTCTGGAGGGGTTTGGCGCCATCCTTATGAAAATCTCGATGTGACGAGGCTACTTAAGAACATGAATCAAGTCTTCAGGTTGTTGTTTTGGTTTTGTAGCTACTTGTGGTATTGAGTAAAACTACCTCTGGCGCAGCATATTCTATGTTCAATTTCCTTTTCTCCTATACTAAATTTATTATAACTTATCCAAAGACTTAGGATTTAGTGTTTACTATTTATTAATTCCATCTCCTGAATATTTATAATGGATTCAGGGTATCTGTGTCACCACTGCTTTCATTCCAATTCCAGATCATAGTTTCTCTTTTGGAAAGGTTTATCTTTAGTCTTGTGTCTTGAAAGAGGAGGTTGAATTTCTGTTCTAGAGAAAATAGGACATTACATGTCAGTTCAGCACTCCCCCCCCCCTTGATTCTAAGGATATTTTCCAATATTTTAATACTTTGCTTAATTTTTGAAAAGCATCTTTGGCTATTCCTATACGCTTTAGGATTTCCGTGTCGTTACAGAGTACCTGCTTGATTTTGACGTTCCCAATATGTAGCTTCCACTTTGGATTGCCTCTTTTGCTGACAGCCACGCATTAGTCTTCCTAAATTAGTACATTTATTGATTCTGCAAATTGATTTTATGAAAATTAACCTCCATTAATAATCTTTTTTCATTTTGTCAAATGCATCGTCAACTATTATTGATTTTTGGTTCGTATTTTAATTTGAGTTGCTTTTCATCACAAAACCCCAGGAGAGTCACATTCTCCAGACATCAGTAAAGAACGCTGATCAAGTATGAAACTTTTCAAAACTTGAAAACAGTTTTTTTAGTGCTGCTTCCAGACGTTTGTTTTTCGGATGATGTAAGTCGTTCTCTAAATTAACTGATGATGGAACCGCCAAAATGTGAATATATTATCTTTGCAGTATGCAACGAGGCTGTTGGAAATTTGCCCTCATCTGAAATTCTTCCCCATTTACAACGCGTTGCAGTTTTTACATATTTGTTGACTTTAACGCTAGGTTTTGCCATTAGAAAAGAAGTTTTTGTTTTTTCCTTGCTCTATTATAGTCGGGGGTTAGCAAATAATTCAGGACGTGGGCGATCACGGCTCTTTGCAGATTTCATTTCTTTAATATCTGTGGTTATCTATGATTTTGGAAATATAGTGCAGTTGTTCCCGTTGTCATCTTCAAATCCTTTAAAATGGCTGCTATCCAAGGCTAAAGAGCCCAGTTTACTCCTAGATGCAGCGAAAAGAGATGAATTCACGGGAGTGGGAATTTGAATTCTGTTCGTTGTACACTTGGGAAGGTATCTCACCCGTGTCCCAATTTATCAAGATTTCTCGAATACGCAGGATTAAAAATAAATACATTAATTCTTATATATAGGGGCCGAATGATTAGAACGTTCGTTTTCTGACTATGAAACCCGGGTTCGAATCTGACCAGGGTCGATCTGGCAGAAAGGTGACTTCTTGATTTTATCGGTCTGAAGGAGGCGATCTCAGCGTGCGGCACCTTTGGAAAATGACGTTGTAGTAACATGAAGTCACAAGTTATCGTGACCGAGGGTTTGAGTATGCTGGTCTTGTTCACTGTTGATCACGCCAAATAACACGCTCTCTCCCAGAAACTGTAACTAATGTCCGCTCAACATAGTTGCAGTATAAACCATAGGTGGGGCTCTGTGGGTGTTGAACTAAAATCTGCCTGAGCAGGCGTCTGCACCGGGGATTAGGTAACACACACACATATATATATATATATATATATATATATGAATTTTATTTGACACTTGAGTGCAGCCCTGTTTTAAATTTAACTACCTACTTACTTACCTTCCATTATTCTTTATATTAACTCTGTTTTTCTGTCCTTTCCCGTCATAATGTAACACCCCCCCACACACACACACACACACACACACACAAAACTTTTCGTGGTCAATTTATTTTTGCTTGTTTTATCTTTGTATTTCTGTCTGTCTGGGATATCTTGATTCCATTTCATAAAATGTAGTCGGTCTGATGAGATGAACATGCTTATATTCAGCGAAATAAATTTATTACTGACTATGGATTTTTAAGGTTTTTCCTTAATTCGCTCTCTATCATACATTGAGCGCTCTTAGAAACTGAAAAGTCTTCTTTGGAATAATCCCTACCAATTACATTATATTATATATATATATATATATATATATATATATATATATATATATATATTCTAACTTATTGAAGATGATGTTTCTGTCCTGGAGCAACAAGGTGCCTCACAGGTTCCACCTATGATTTCATTTTCAAGTTTTTTTCACTGCTCTTTGGACTGTCATAACTGAAATTCCCCCCTCATGTGCCAAATATCTTATGGATTAAGTTGGATCTTTTTTAATTTATCACTTTGGCTCTAACTTAACATGATGATCCCTCTTCCTGTTGTGACTTCCGGATCCAGTTTTCCCCGCTACTGTTCCCTCTTTTAAAAAGTTATTCACCGCTCTCTTGATAGTTCTTGAAAGGACGATGATGTTCTTGATGGAATCCAGAGTATGAATATTGGTACTATTACTGACGGCCTGAATGATCTTTTTTTCCTCTCACCATTGCTCATTTGGGATGACAGTAGGTCTGACACAAAACGATTTTAACCTATTTTTCAGGGATTCTTCCGACAAATGGTGTCAAGATGGCTAAAGGTCTTATCTGAAAACCAAACTCAAATAGTTTAGTGTTTTTTTAAAAATATTAAACATTTTGTGGGAAGAATAATTATGCTGTTACACGTTTTGGACAATTTTACACTCGATACATGTACTAAATGCAGCTGACCAAGAAAGGATAAAATATAAAAATACATAAAATATAAATGGCAGAATATAAAGAATCTGCAATTTTATTGGTCCTGACGTGGCATCTTGGACTCAGTTACTTTCCCACTGCCGTAATGTAGTTTCTCTGTGTCTTTTCTATAAATATTTTCATATTTCCTCTTTTCTACCTCGATTTTACGAATTTAAGCGCAGTACTAGATTGGCAGTTAGGTTTCACTATTTTACAGTCGCCATTTGTAGATGTACAGGTAGGTTTTATGCTAATAGTTTCTTCTCTCACACTTCTCCCTTGTGAAAATCTATTGCTTTTCAGTCATCTTTGATCTTCAAAAATTGAAATGCAATGTCAATCGTTATCTTCTGTCTTCTTAAATCATGTACTTTTATTGTCCTCTCTTCTTAATAATGTTTTTTTTTCTTTTTTTCTCATATCCTTTTACAATCAGTAACCCTCTGCGCCTAATTGATTTTATTGCCCTGCTTGTGGTGAAATGATTGAAAAAACAAAAACTGGAATCGGCGGACGGAATTAGGATTCTGGCTCAGGCTTCTTGTGTTCTGTTCGCATTAACAGCTGTAGGAAAGGCATGAACCCAACTCTTTCTGGATTCTATATATATCTGAACTAAATGAAGGTGCAGAGTAGAGTTTGTCAGCATAGAAAATGAAATCCGAATATTTTCAGCTTCGTTCTGATGAGGATGGCACGCATCTACTTCGTTCGCGATGAAATACTTTTCAAGTCATTACCATGATTTGGTAAATGAAAGAGTTCATGTGAAAGTCTTCTTCCTATTCTTTCTTAACTATCCAGTCAACAATAACAAAAGTAATCCGTTAAAATCATCGTCAATTGTGAAGGAAACTTGGGAATTGAGCACTGATATCAGTTTCTTGATGGAAATTTCCATTCTTTGAAGTTTTGAAAGAAACATATTTCCGCTCCTAATGACGTTTTTTTCGCGTTAGTAAATCCTACTTGTTGCATACGCCATTTCCCTGCGCAGGCAGAATTGCTTAATCAGATGATCTTCCACCCTTCCATTCGTAGCTTCTGCTTTTTCAGTTAAACAGGCGAGTGCTATTTTGTTTTTGATCGTTTTTATTACGAGCTGATTGAAAATGGAAATTCTTTTTGCCTCTCTCTTTACTGAATACACTGATGCATTTTATTTAATAAGTTTTAGCGAATATGAAGAGGCCAGTGGACGAAATAAAATTCTGTTAAAAAAACGGAGCGTCTATTCAAATATAGGTACACTCTATAAATACCTTTTAAAGTAATAAAAATGTGTCGTATTAATAATAAAATCCTTATATATATATATATATATATATATATATAGAGTGGTGAATATGCATATACATATGCAATTATATATACACATACATATATGTATAAAAATACTTCCAAGAGGATATGATCCAGGTAGAACTCGATGTCCAGGACAGAGTAAGGATATAATAAAAAGTCTTAAACACTAATATTCCATGGTCATAATTTATTCCATTGGAATCGTAAGAATGATCCAATTCATCAGACCTACAGATTTATTATATATATATATATAAGTCTAGGATTGGTGTATACGGAATAAATTCTAATAACCAACAATTACTATTCTTAAAAGAGTGCTCAATACAGAGTAGAGCATATATAATTGTTTATTTAAAAATTATAACATAAATATGTTATAAAATCACCACAAAAATAGCCATTTTGTTTCAACACCTTCGGTGTCTTATCAAGTGAAGGTGTTGAAATAAAATGGCTATTTTTGTGGTGATTTTATAACATATTTATGTTATAATTTTTAAATAAACAATTATATATATATATATATATATATATATCGATAGGCTGTTTCATGCTAGATACAATCGTCAGGCCACGAGTGCTGTTATTTTTCTCGGCTATTTATATATACGGGTCAGTGGTGCATTGTGGGTAGTCTATTGTGGCGGTTATTTTACCGGAAGTCGTTTATTTATTTATTTTTTTATTTGGGTTAAATTATTTTGCTTGTTTTTATTTATTTTTTTTATTTTTTTTTCTTATCTTATATATTCATTTATTTTATTTTGATCGGTGTTTTTATTAACGTAGTAAAAATTTGTTTATATCGCTTATCTAATATTTTTGTTTTGGTTTTGGAAGATAATTAAAGCTATTTAATCAATTTTGGGGCTGATTGTTGTAGTTTGTTCTAACTATTATTTTGGCGGGAACAGTTTTTAATTTATTACTTCATGTATTTATTTGGATTGATTATCTTTGATTATCTAACGGCTAGTTTATCGGTATCGATTGTTAGTTTATTTATATATTTGGATGTATTTATCAATTTATTTTACTTGTTGTTATTTATTTGTTACACTGTATATTTTCTCTTTTTGGCTTTCGATTTTTAAGTAACGCAGTATATTATTTTTTATCATTTTTTTATCGTTATATAACAGTTATAGCTATTTTTTTCGTCCGATTTTTTGTTTAGATCTTTATAGTCTAACTAATATTTTGGTCATAATAGTTTGCTAATTTGTTTATTATTTACTTTATTTATTGATTTTGTTTTTTATTTTTTTATTCTATTTCGTCTATTCTAACAGGTGTGATTTGGTAATTTGTTTGGATAATTTATTTTCCCTATTTTATTGTCATTTTGTTTGTTTATGCATTTTTTTTTCCGTTTTCGATTTTTAAGTAACGTAGTAAAAATTTGTTTTCATGTCTGCATTGTGAGATGAGCTCGGATCTTTTATTTAATAATTTATTTTGGTCTGGGAAGGTAATGATAGCTATTTTTTCCTCCAAGCAAAGTTTGCAAGTTTTTGATTGGTTGTTGTAGGCTGATCTTTTCCAAGATATTTTTGCTGTGGTGTGCGTTTTGTTTTTAATTTCCCAGATATACTGAGAAAGCATTGTGCTGTTGGCATATTTACTATATATATATATATATATATATATATATATATACACACACACACACAATTTGAAGAAGTCTAATTTCTTCCTAAAATTAGACCAATGGATTGCTTGATCAGATTCATTAAAATTGTAAACAATAAACTAAACTACAACTTTGTTTACTAATATTTTTAAAGGAAAAATACAAGTTTCTTTTGTAAACCTGCTCTACGTTTAAATTCTTTATCTTACTTCTAACTTTTTAAAATTTCCTTACAATTAAAAGCTAAATTATGACTTCAACTGAAATATGAATAAAATACTTTTTTGTTTTGCAAACATAATTTAAAATACAAATATTCAAGTTATTTTTAACCTGTTTTAACAGACTCTGGATACTAAATTTATCAGCCACTACGTTTTTTATTTTGACACTAAATTTAGTTCATTTGGTAAATCCGGATAGGCATTTAGCAACATTTATTTTTCATGTGTTAATGCTATTGTCTTTCCCTCAAAATTTCTGATTGACTTTAAAAAAAAAATTTTTTAACATAGTTTTTTAAAAATTCGTTCGTTTAAAAATGTACCCTACTTCATTACAATTTTGGGAATACTAATTTACTTAAATTTTAACAAAAATATTTTTATCAAAATTTTTATTTAACTTTTTAATATTGAACCAATGAAATATTTATGATTTACGAATAAGAATTGCTGTTTCCCAAAATGATATGAAAACTTTAGTTAGACTACAATGACACGTCAGTTTGGATCAGGGGACACAGGAAAGTTATCGATTCGACCCCCCCCCAAAAAAAAAAAATCAGTATTTCAATGATAAAACGTTAGAATATTAATTTGGTGGCACTGGATCGGGCCAAGAACTTTTCAGCACCCCTCATATGTAGGTATTTAACCGTACGCATTCTAGAAGAGATTTTTTTCTTTTATAGAATTCACCTCAGGCAATGTAGTAACGTGACGTAAGGGGTTACTTGGTGTGGAAGAGTTAGACACGGAAACATTTTTAAGGAGCAAGAAGAGAGGAAAGAGTAATCAGGAGGATAGTAGATAGCGATTGACATTGCATTTAAATTTCTGCAAATTGAAATTGGCTGGAAATCATGGAAGCGAGAAAAGAAACTGTAAACATAGACCTTACGGTTGCATTTAGCCAGCTCAACTGTAAATTGGTGAGAACTCGTTGCCAGTCTCGTCTTTCTTTTTATGTACAGTGTCCCTTCAAGACGTAGGTGATCATGGCCCTCCACTTCTCCCTGTCCCTTGTAGTTCTCAATAAGTTTTATCCCTTTGCTACTTCCCCCAGGCCATGTTCTGTCATCCACTTGCTTAAGCCCGCTGGGTATATCATGCGTTGCTTTTCCTTGTCTCTCTTTCCCTCTATTCAACCTGTGAGTATCAGATTCCCCAAGCCTTCCTTTCTCATTATGTATCCCAGAAATTTCAGCTGCCTCTTCCTGATGTTAAGTATAAGCTTCCTCCTTGTTTGTATCCTCTCCAAAACCTCATCGTTGCTCACTTGTTCGGTCCATGCTATCCTCAGCATCCTTCTGTAGAACCATACCTCCGTTGTTTCGAATCACTTCTCAACCTTTGAGGAGAGCGTCCAACATTCGCTGTCGTAAAGGAAGACAGATGTCACGAAGCAGTTCAGTACTCTTTTTTGGTAACAAAGAAATCCTCCTGTCTCGAAATACTCTGCCTAGCTTTTGGAATGTGTCCTTGGCCATCCCAATAGGTCTTTGGATCTCAGTGTCGCACTTACCGTCCTCCGTCAGAACACTTCCCAGATATTTAAATTTCCGCACCTGCTTGATTTTAGTATCCGCATTTCGGGCTCATCATTTTATTGATGACCCTGCATTCTGTCTTCTTGTAGTTTATGAAAAGAGACTAAGCATAAACTACAAGAAGACATAATGCGTGGTTATCAGTAAAAGGATGAGCCCGAAATGCGCTTAACAGGTCTCGAACACTAAAATCAAGCTGCGCTTAAATTCAAAACGTCTACGTACGATAGTGAAGAGCTCTGCCGAACAATTACCATGAAAGGATTTCTAGAAAAAGCAAAGGGAGTCAACCTTACCGCAGTGGGAAAGTGACTGAAGCCGAGATGCTGGATCAGGGCTGATAATATTACTGATTCAAGGAGGTCTAGATAACCAGCAGGATAAGTGGCGTATGTGGCAGCAATATTCTAAGCATGGACGAATATGAATAAACATATTTATTCAATAACCGTAAGTTCTTTTCAACAACAACATATCGATTGACAGGTCTCTCTTCTTTTATTGTCCTTTCTTCTGAATAACGTTTTCTCGCTCTCAGTAACATTTTGTGGCTTTATCATCTTCCTTGGGGGGATGAGTTGTTTTAATGTTAAAGATTGTATCAATCACTTTAAAAAGAAATTAATTGCATTTCTTTTCGATATTAAGAAGATCCGGCACGAGTTTAGTGTAAAATCAGTGCCTAGTGTCAGGAAGACAAAAGCTACTAAATTAGTAAAACTGACAGTTGCTCTTTTATTCCATTCTTGCTTTTCGTCTCAAACTACACCGACCCAGATCATCATCATTATGATATTCTCCCCCCCCCCCCAAATCTAAAAGAATCCTGTTGGTGATTAACTTCAATACCATAACCCAGAATTTAAGGGCGAAATCTGAAATGGAGTTTCTTCTTATGAATTCTTGTTAACAAACTAAAGGTCCACGAAGAGAGGAATTTAGACCGCCACCCCGCCCCTTGATCGTCTCGGTTCGTAATTATTAATATCCTCTTTGTTCACGGCCCACCTTTTTTATCTGACTCCTATTTTGTTATGCTACCATCGGGAGTATCACAAAATGTCAGATTATATTCCTAACTTGCTTCTTGTCAATCTGACCTGTTGCCATCTCCTCTATTTTGAGAGACACACACAAAAAGAAATCAGTCGACTCAACAAAGTGCGTCTTTTAACCTCGTTTTGAAAAACTAAATCTTCCCCGTTTTGAAAAACTAAATCTTCCCATTAACCCTGCATCAGTTCCTTCGGATTTCCGAAAATGGATAGTTTCCCTGGCATCTGAGCTACAACTGCGTCACACCGCCTGCTACACTTTCTCAATGAGGAGAGAAGTGGAAAGGTAAAAAAAAAAAAAAACTTCTTACCAACTAGGAATTACGAGTACTTTAATTTTTTTTTTTTTGTGGGGGGTAGATAACAAAACAGGCCACGTGACTACCGCGGGATTAAATATCCAAACCAAAATCCCATGGTGTAGAAGGAAAGAGAAACAAAAAAAAATCTCATGTCAATTCAAATCCAATGGAAACTTGACCGGGTTGAATCAACCCGAAAAACTGACCTGTGTAAATGATGACGCCCTTTAATAAATAAAGATTCCTAAGATGAATGATGGAATTGAATTTACAGTAAAAGTTCGATCACTAACGTTTTGTTTTTTTTTTGTCGCTTTCAGCCAAGCATCAGTATTGATTTAAGTAAAACCTAACAAATTATTGTAACTGATTGGTATCTTCTATGTGCACTATCCCTTGACTAAGACGATCAAGGCTCTTCACGATTTCCTGTCCTTTGTAGCTCTTAAATATATATTTTTTTTATCTCAACCCTGTTACGACATCCATTTACTCAATCTTGCCGGGTTATACATTGCTTTCCTCTTGCCTTTAATCTTTCCTGTGAGTGTCAAATTTTCCAAGTCGTCTTTTCTCATTATGTGCCCTGATATTAAGTATGTCATTTTTGTTTCCAGTTTCTCTAAAACTTTATCGTTGCTCATATGTTCAGTCTATGGTATCCTCAGCATCCTTCTGTTGATCCACATTTCTGTTGCTTTAAGTCTCTTCATCTTTGAGGAGATTGTCCAGCACTCACTGCTATTATAGGAGGACTGATATTTTTGCCAGGCATCTTTCGCTATCCCAATGCGCCTTTGCATTTCACTACTGCACTTTTCGTCCTCTGTTCACTTCCAACCTATCCTCGGATTTTCTTATCTCCACTTTGCATTCTCGGCTCTTCCTTTTGCTAACAACTATGCACTCTGTCGTCTTACAATTGATGTTTAGTCCTTTCTTCTCGCTTTCCTTAACTATCTTCTATAAGAGTTCTTGTAGTTTCTTTTCTGTGTCTTCTATCAACAGTGTCATCTTATGTTAAATTTGTGGCCCTCAATAATGAATCCTTGTAGAACTTCTAATTCTCTCAGAATCATATCACTGTAAAGGTTGAAGTCCGGTGAGAAGACACTTCGTTGTCTTACACACTTTTCTATTTTTGTGTATTTACTTGATTCATTTTCTATCTTCTAAAATCCTTTACAAATATATCAATGTTATCTAGCAGTTCAAATAATTCTTTGTGGCGTAATTTATCAAAATCTATAAAAAAAAAAAGAAACACATCCTTCTGCACATTATTCGGACTATTGTCCTCATATTTGTTACGTTTCGGCCGTTGTATGCTCCGGCCTTCTTCAGGTGGTTGGAATGTCGAACTGAACCCTTTATTTCGCTCACTGGGGTAGACTGTTCTAGTTCCATGTTTAATGGATGTCAGTTATCTCCTGTTAATTTCCCTCTGAAAGTTCTCCACTGCCTTAGCCGGGTATTGAACTCACACTCTTTGGGTCCTATCACTGGATCTAACTAACGCCTTTATCCACTGTGCCATGTGTCCTTGATATAGACAGATACATCCTTCTACATTTGTATTACTTTTTTCTGATATCATTCTGGGCATAAAAATGGCATTCCTTGTTCCAGTGTCTTTAACGGGCCTCCACTGTACTCTTTCTATTTCTCGTCTAAATCTGATGTACTCTCTATCCATCAGAATAAGCTTTATTATATGACTCATTAGACTGATTTTCCGATAGAGTTCAAATTCGTTTACACCTGATTTCTTAAGCGGTGCTAGAAAAATAGATCTACGCGGGGCTTCCGGTATATCACCACGGTTACAGATTTCCTTTATTATATATGTTATCTTGTCGATGTCGAAATTATCTATTTACAAAAGTCCAATCTGGTCATGTTGCTGTGAAATTTGGCCAGTGCTGATTTCACTTTAGATTTTAATATTTTTGGTCTTTGATATTTTTGTGTATTGCCGTTTCTTTCGTTGGGAAAGAATTCTTATTTGTATTAATTCCGTTTCTGAAGTATTTTTTTTTTCTTTGTTTAATATCAGTATCCCGTACTTGGATTTTATGAATCCCCTTGATGAGCATGCCTTTTGTTCTGTTACCCACGATACTCTATTTCTGCACAGTCATTCAATTTTAGCCTGTCTTCATAAAGAAATTAAAACAAATTCTGTGCCGTACCTTACCTTGGCATTGGTTTTTGTACCCCTTTTCATCATGTCAAGAATTTCATCTGTCATTCATTGTTTTGTCTTTTTCCGTGTCTAGTTTTAAGATGATCTCAATTGCTGATGTTATTAAAGTTTCACTTAATGTGCTCCACTCGGTTTCAATTCTCATTTGATCTGCTTTTAACACTGTCCATATAATTTCCCTCATTCTCGAGTCTGTCGTGTAGCAATTTGGCTCCTGCCTTGGGCCTCTTCAATTTCCGTAGTTTCACTGTAAATTTACAGATCACCTGAAGGTGGTCACTCCCGCAGTCATCATTTGGGCAAGTTTTGCAGTGTAAAACTGCATTCCTGAATCTCTTATTGATAATTTCTTTTTTTCCTTTTTCCTCCTGATCACCTCCATATACGTTTTTGGTGTTCTTGAAACCAAATGTTGGCTACTACCTTGTTATTCGCCGTGCACCATTTTCTCCCCGTTCATAACGAGTTCCTAGTCCGTATCACCATCGCTCTCTTTACATACTTGGGCGATCAGGTCTCGCATGACAACTGTACTTTCTTGCAATTTGCTTAGAGCCTTGGCTATCATAGAATAAAACTACTTCTGTAGATGGTGCTATATATACATCTATGATGGATACATTGAACAGCTTTCTTTTCAGTTTAACAAGAATTCTATCAAATAGTTGATAGACAAAGACATGAAGAAATGCGTTCTGAGATACTAAGTCCTACTCTTCTTTCATTATTCTCTCTACCTGCATATATGATCCTGTGTTTATCAATAACGAAATTTCCATTGTTTGCCCACCTCATTTCGCGTACGCCTAAACTACTACCATTAACCAATTCTTTTATTACTTTATATTTTCAAACTGGCCAAATTGTTTTAGTGTTTCTGATATTTTGTTTGATACAAACTGTCGCTGAATGACAGGTGCGTGATACCTGCCACCCATGTCTTCCCTTATCGGGCGAGGGAACAATTCTAAAGAGTTTAACTCCCTTTACTCAGTTACTGGCTGACGGCCAGATATCATCTATTGCGCAAATTCCAATAGACTTAAACCTCCTCACACCGTTATCTTTCATAAAGAAATCAACTCTAGTTAGCTAGCCGTTGATTCAAGAATTCTTCTCTCTTCGAGGTCTTATTTTTCATCCTACAGAATTGCAAACAAACTGGAGTGGGGTGGTGCCGATTTAGTCACCGACCACCGACATTAGCACTTTAGAGAGCGCAAAAAAAAAACTCGATACCTAAGGTTTAAAATGAAAATTCTTTCTTGAAGCTTTTATTTTAGTCTTAATTTCAAGCTAATAGATTAAATTTAACATTTCCAATAAGCAAAATATTTGGCTGTATTTCAAAAACTAATTTAAACTGGAAGGAGGTGGGGGTTTTTTTTTGGGGGGGGGGGGCTAAAATAGATGATCAGCGACATTTTTTAGTCGTTTTTCATCTCAATGTAATTCTCTTTATTTAAAAAACATCTTCCAAAAATAAAATATTCCTCAGACAAAGTTTCTGAAAAATATATTAAATCATTTAAAGTATAATTAATCCGATTTGAAACAAATGTTTACTTTTAAAAAAAAAAATTATTTCTGCGATATTTTAAATTTAAACAGAGAGTAGCAGTGAGTAGCTGTTTTGTCAGCCTCATGTTGTTCTACGTGGTGATTTTGTTCTACGGAAACTTTATCTGTACAAAATAATGGAAGAAAATGACGTGAGCACTTTTTTTATTTCACTTTTTAAGTGGTCAGTAATCTTAAAAATTTACAAAAATATTCTCCGTAATCTGTTTTACTGGATTTTAGAAATGCTGGCTTTAAATTTACCATAGTTATCGTTTTTATTTTCTGATAATGTCGTGTATAGTCGCCCGTACTTACAGAAATCGGCAATTACACGCATACAAAAAATTCTTTTAAAAATATTGGTGTTTAATGATTTGTATCCAGCTTTTCCATTTATAATTAATAAATTTAGTTTTCACTTAATTTTTGCTTTTAGATGATAATGTAGAATTTTAAAAGATTTAGAACTTGATGAATTTTTTTCAAAAATTTTCATTTTTTTTTTTTTTTAATTAGAAAAATTTATTATTCATCAAACTTTTTTTAAGAGAATTGTGTCCCTATTATATCGTAATTATAAAAGCAATTAAGATTTTTTTAATTAAATAATCAATGGCATAATTTTATGCATTTGTTATTTTGTAACAGACCTAAAAAGAAAAATATTTTACCAAGATTTTCTAAATAATAAAAAAAAAAAAAAAAAAAAAAATAACTTAATACATTTTTCAATAAAATCTAGCAAGAATTTACAAAACAATGTGCTTTTACGCTAAAATACAAATCTTTGGTACCGCAAGAAAAACAAGATTTCTAACCAAAATTTCAAAACCTGCTAAAAAAGATTAAATTATTCTTATAAATCTTGATAAAAACAAAAGTGTTTGTTATTAAGTTTAGGGCCTTTTTTCAGCATGCTTTTTTATTTTTTAGAAAATTTTTGAAGTTTCTATATATAAGTTTTAACAATATTATCTTTTTTTTTTAAATTTTAAGTAGTGAGAGAGTGAGAATTACGGTATTCGATCACAGCCAAATGTTTCAGAAACTGGAGTCTAAAAATAAAAATTTATATTTTTTCTCTAACCCATTGTACCTTACATTGTTGAGACTAATTTCAGGTGGTCAGCTAATCAAATTTAAGCGACTATCCATGAAATCAAAATTTCTTAGTCTGCAAATGCACACACCTAAATCATTTCTTGTCAGCAAAACGGTAATAATATTGGATAATGGTTGTCCATTATTAAAACAGTTTCAGGTGAAACATCCATTTCGATGGTCGGCAGGATTTAGTCTGAAACGAAAATTGATTTCCAACAAAAATGCATTAAGTCTTAGAATTAAAATGAAGAATGTGACTTAAGCAAACAGGAGTTCGTCAAATATCTTTAAGCAGCTTCCACACATTGTACAGGGAAACAATAAAGGAACAAAGAACATTAGATCAAGACTGATAAGAAAAGGAATAACGTTCATAAGGAATACAGCACTTGAGAGAAAAAATGCTGTGAAGTTTGGACCTTCATCCTCCCCACAAGCTGGCTAATATTTGAGCCATTCTCAAATACACTTATAGCAGAACCAGGAATTATGGCCTACAGAAGCAGTCATTCCTTTTAAACGTACATAAAACACTTAAAATATTCTTCTGTTCTTATACACATGGTGCGACTGAAGCAATTATTCCTTGGAATTAAAATCAAATTTTCTTTATGCTAAGTAAAAGTATCTCTACGCCTACGAGGTTGGAAAATTCGCAAATTGTCTCGGCACATAAATATCAACTGACACTCAAAACATCTGCTTTATTTACAGAGTTGAACACCAAGGAATAATTTTTTAAAAAGCTAGGGACAATCATTCCTAGTCGAGTGAATTTTCACTTTCCTTAAATATGGACACCTCCTATAGAGAAGCTGAGAGTGTCTGACTATAACAAACTCTTGTCCACAAATGGAGTCAGGTCAATCTTCACAAGTGGCCCTGTGCTATACTAGGCCAATAACCATCAATACCTACAAACACAAAATATAAAACAGGTCATAGAAAAAATTGTCATGGCTTATTAAGAAACTTAGTTTTTTACGATATATATATATATATATATATATATATATATATATAAGAGAGAGGTGCTACTGACCAATATAACTCCTTGTACAATACAAAAAAAAAAAATAGCAAGAGAACACAACTGACTTTTTTTTTTAAAATCATTTCACTCTAAGCAAGGCAATAAAGCCACCAAGATCCAAGGACTTACTACATATGAAAGAATATTAGGATTAGAAAAACAAGAGGGGGGGTGATAGCGATTGACATTGCATTTAAATTTTTGAAGATAAGAGAGCAAGAAGATAAAAGAGAGTTGCCCAAATGAGGAGAAAAGAAAGTGTTAACATATAACTTAGCTTACATCTAGTAATTCCAAACTGTGAAATGAGACCTATCTGCCAATCTAGTACTTCACTTAAATTCATAAAGTCAGTGTACCAAAGAGGAAAGCTCATAAGAATTGCAAACAATTACTAAAATATTGATTATGAAATTATTAAAATGCACAATCAGAAATTTCTTCTCTATTTTCCCATCAAAACAACAAAACTTTGCACTGAAAACAGCAAGAGTATTCAGACTTCAACTCATCTCAATGCCAGATCAAATAGACATGTTAACATCCAACCAGTAGACATTTACAGAAGAGCATATTTTCCACTGAACAAATAACATGTCTTGTAACGGATCAATCTCCATTGCAAAAACACTGACACATTCAATTTTTGCTTCATTTAAAAAGAAAAAAACTGATCTGTTGCCCCAACCCAATTCTTCATTTGACCAGCATTTCAAATCTCACAAATAAAATCTGCAACCAAACATTTATTTTTCTTTGAACTTATTTTTTTTTGTTCTTCAATAAAAAATAATTCCACATCTAATCAAGCAAAGATGTTGTGTTAAGTTTGTCCTGAAAATTACATGGCAAAGAAACGTGTTTTACAAGCATTGTTTTTTATTAATATCATTATTATTATTTAGTGTCTGTGAACAATAACAAAACCAACTTAAAGAAATAATAATGGAAAAAAAACTTAAAAAAATAACAGACAAGTGTTAGGGATTTTTTTTTTTTTTTTTCAATGGTCAACAGGATTTTTAAATGACAGTGATTGACGGAGAAAAGTCCAGCTTAAGCAGAAAGCAACTAAACAAGTACGTTAAAAGCTTTTCATTTATGTTTTTTTTTTTTGTTTTTATATTAAAGAATTTCACCTCTCCCACTTACCTTTCTCCTCTTTGGATTTTTTTTTTTCTTTTTTGTCAAATAAATTGGAAAACATACATACATATATATATATATATATATTATGTATGTGTTTGTGTGTGAGGGAGTGTGTGCCTATAATATGCGCCCATGAATCAAGAACCGATCTATTGAAGGTGCCTGAAGGAGAAAAGTGAGTAATGTATCTCATTTCCTCTACTCTTGCATAACTGCAAGATTATCATCTACATACACACACAAACTGCATACCCACATATGCACACAAAGAATTGTGCCACAGAATAAATAGGAAGCACACACTGGGCACAGAAGTCTGCCGGCTGGGGAGGGGTTCATACAGAAGTAGGAGGAACACATACACACAAACTCACCCAGTCATTAAGATGGTGAAAAATCCTTCTTTTTTTTTTTTTAAAGAACAGCACAGGTGAGGTGTAAGAATAATCAAAGTCATTTAATTTTTTTTTTAAAAAGATGTGGGGTTTGTGGAGTACTTTTTTATTCAACAAAAATTGAAAGGCAGTTGGGGGTGGGGAGTAAGAGGAAAAATAAAGGGAGCGACAATGTCTGTCCTTAGAAAAGAATTTAAAATAGATAAGAACAATTTGAAGGAATTTTTTTTTTCTTTTTATTCCAACATTTATTTTTCCTGACAACCATTTGAGATACTTGTCTTTTTTGATGAGAAAGGAAATGGAGGGAGAAAGTCACCCCAGCAATCAGAAAACACGCACACACAAGTATTTAACTACTACACTATTCCCATGGCCTCAAGAACGCAAAATATCTCAAGGGAGACAACTCTTTATATAACAGAACAAAACTAAATCAACTCAGAGGTTTTCCATTTCTGATGGGAGAAATAGAGTTTATCCAACTATATATGATAAGAAAGCGCATTTGATCATCTTTTACAGACCCCATTTCTATTTTTTTTTTCTTTCCTTTGGTCCACTCAAGAGAAATTTTAATTAACTGAAAATACTTTTAAGGATTTTGTCTTGTTTTGTTTTTTCAAATCTATAGTTAGAAATAAATCCTTACTTTAAATGGATTCACAGAAAACTTTGGTCCAAAAAGAAAAGGATCATTTTTTCCTAAAAGAAAAAAATACAACAAGAATATTTCATGCTAAACTTTTAATCCACATTTTTATGGTTTCTGCAAGGTAAAAATTCAACTTCAAACAAATATTGAAATTGGCCTGTTGGTTAATACTTATAACCAAAAGGTGTGTGTGTATATATATATATATATATATATATATATAAACTGGAAAGCTAAATGGTGTGGGGGAGAGAGATGGACTGAAGGACTAAGAAGAAAAAAAAATAAAGAAAAGCATAGATCATCAACAGAAAGATTTAATTGATACCAAAGATGGAAATGAAGAAAAACTTTGTGACATCAAAAGTGTAACAAGATCTGACTAGGTACGTGGCTTCCAGCAGAACTAAATAAAAAAAATAAAAAATACTTAGAGAAAACTAAAGTCAGAATTTCTCAAAGGTGCAAAAAGCTTTGTATAATGTTAAGTGTTTAAACTTAAAAACAAATTAACAATCCCCTCCCCAACTTCTTTTTCTAAAAAAGAAAAAAAAAAAAGAAGAAAATTAGGATTTAACTTGAATGGCTTAAAATCACAGCAAATCATGTGACCAATTTATTTTTTTGTAATTATTCTGATATGACATGTGGTGGGTGAGGTCTTAGGGGGTGAGGAGCAGGACAATGGGGTGTACTTAATACATCACTGGAGGCAGGTCACCATTATCAGCAGTAGTAGTAGTAGTAGTAGTAATAGTAGTAGTAGCAGAAACAGTAGCAGCAGCAGCAATGTAATTATACACATACCACCCACCCCCCAATAGTTAATTGTTAATTATTGTTGTTGTTGTTTTTAAATCTCTATGCTTTCTGCATATTATCATTATATGGGAATTACTTCTTTTATGTCGGATGTCATTTTTGCGATAACCAGGAAGAAGAAGATGAGGAGGAGGGTGTCTGTCCTGCAAGCACCTCACTTGCCCAGCACAGCTAACTGCTGTTGATCTTACTAATTATTTTTTTTGTTTTTACATTTTTTCCTTCTTTTGAAAGAGTGGGGGGGAAAGTGAAGAGGGGGGGATACACATTATAAAGCTGCTCTCCCCACCTCTGCCCTATCTGACCCCCACCTCCACTGTCCATCTGTAAAAGCGTCTTCCATCCTCACACTCCTTCCTGTTGATGTTCTAGAAAGTCGATCGTCTTACACTGACAAGGAGACGAAGCTGTTATACTGGGAGATGTTTCGCTTCAGGATATCCGAACATGGTCCAAGCACACGTTCAAATCTTGCTCGGTCTAATTTCACACACTTGAGGGGACCGCGGGCTACCACCGTAGCTGCTCGTGGCCGGTCAAGAAGAAGGGCGATCTCCCCTGAAGAAGAAAAAGAACAAAAGAAATTATAAATTAAACACTCAAAGTTTATGGTTTGACTTCATGAACAAAGATTTTTTGATGATTTTCTACGGCTTGTTTCAGGCCCCTTCAGGCAGAGTTACAAGAGACACACGGATGATGCTCAAGCCTGGCTAGTGTTTCGGTGATATTTTTCGTTTTCTACCTTATCGACCCTTTACAGTTTATTTAAAACCAAAACATATTTGGGATTGGAAGAATTTTTATTTTGCAAGCAAATATTGCATTAACAATTTTTTGATAATAATGATGTTTTTCGCGCAATACAAGTCTTACCATTTAACCCATAGCGGGTGAGCGGAGATAGATTCATATCCTTTCACAAGGGTATACTTATATGTAGGCGAATATAATGAACCCAAGTGAAATTCAAATTTGGCTTTCCAATTTCTCATTCCTAGGCTGGCTAGTGGAGTGTGGTATGGGCAATACTAGCTCCACCCATTAAGAGGAGCATGTCCAATGGCCCAGATTAAGATGAAATAGTGGCTAGGGTCCCTGGGTCACAAGTTTTTTTGTTGCAGTTTCTTTTTTTTCTAGCCAAATAGTCAAGCCCAATAGTCAGAGTCTTCAGCCCATCTGTAGGAGAATTGCAACATTATAGCTGACTTTAGATTGAATCTCTGGTTCAGGTTATTTTGCTTCTTTTTTTTTTTCGGTGGGGGGAAAAGGGTTACTTTTAATTAATCTAACAGGGTACTTATTTGCAAATAACAGCAAATACAGCACAAGGTTATATTAATATGGAACCTGTCATGTATGTATTGGTAGCACAATCTTATCAGTTTTTGCTGCAGACATCAAGATATACTCATGAGCTGACATTAGTATAATGGGGAGGTGCTGCCTGGGAGACAGATCCCCAGTAATAAGAAAAGTAACAATAAAAACCACAATCAGATTTAACAGTATTTCTGAGATGAACTAAAGGAGGTGCAGTGGAGTAATGGATAGCGGCTCGGATTGAGGAATTGGAGAGACAAGTTCGAATTGCAGTCAAATCCATTACATTCACTTATATGCTAATACCTTTGGGAAAGGTATGAATCCTCTTCTTCTCCCCCCAGCTAAGAATAAATAGCAGGACAGAATGGGTTCTATAGCCTTGGATGGCAACTGGTCTACCACAGAAAAAAATGGCAACCTACTGAGGGGAAAAAAAACTTCCCCGTCAGTGATGTATCGAAAGATACATGATCACCTGAGCATGCATGGCATATAACTGACTGACTGAATCTATTTAGACGAGTATCCTCATCATGCTTGTTATAATCCCAGCATTTCAGCTGTTGTGCCCTCTAATCCTCTTCAAGGATCATATTTAAAAACTTTCCAGTGGTTGTCAGTTCAATTCGTGGATCAGACAGACATACATGTTAGTTTCCATTGGACAAAATGAAAATACTCTTACAAAGCCAAATTAATAAAAAGGTGTTTCTATCATACACAGTGAAATGCTAATCATCTGCTTGTTTCTTGAATTGAAATTGAATAAAGTGTTTGGATCAAAATTCCATGAAGGTTACAAAATACCCCAGGTGTCTGAAGAAGGCAGAGTAAATTAGCTGAAACACAGATTTCCACAAATATTTTTGTCAGCATAACAGCAATGCCCTGGTACATACACACATATGCATGCACTCAATTGAAAATATCAACTGGCTACATAATAATAATTCGAAGATGAACACCTGACTTTGAAGAGATAACAGTTCAAGAATTTAAAATTCAATCAACAAACATTTTGTTGTAAGTGGCAAACAAAAGGAGGAAATGATTTTACTAAGCGTTTTTATTTGCATCCATAATGAATGTTTGACATTAAAAATGTTATGCTGCAGTCTGTTAATTCTCAAGTGTGTTGTTAAAGAGATTATTTACCATTTTTCAGGAATCACATCTTTTGATATTTTCCAAGTTATTGCAAGAAAGAACAATCTGATGGAATACTGTTAAAGAGTGTGGGCGGGAACTCAACATATATTTTGTATAATAATTTTAATAAGCAAAGATATCATCTGATTTCACTGTGCTGAATAAATTCAAGAGGAGAGCCAGAGTTGTGTCCCTTTGTAAATATTAGCAGCCATTGTGGCAAATGTAAAGGAAGAAAGAAAAATCAACTTACCAAAGTAATCTGAAGGACCCAGTCGTCCAACCTCGATAGGTTCTTCATTATCAGCTCGTCTTTGTAGAACAGCAGCTGTTCCCTGAGAATAGAAAGACAAATATTCTTGATCAATAGGCAATAATAATAATGGCAACACAGAGATAACTCAAATTAGCTTACTTTTGCTTGCAGTGAAGTCTTTGACAATTTCAAGATGAATGTGGGCTTGTGAAGATAGGCAATAGAGAATAAACACCAAAGTGTCTGTTACAGGGAAGCAACTAAACCAAATCCATACCATATAAGTTGCTAAGAATTTCAAACAATGAATTTAGAAAAAGTTTATTTTCTTAATAAATTAAATGCAAAAAAATGTTTCATTTTTCCAATCCGATGATTAAAATAGACATTGTTTTATATGAAATGAACGTAAGTGAGGAAGGTGCTTGGTATGGATTAAGGATTAGTAAACTAACCTGATTTACTATGCCATGCTGTATGTGTGTGTGTGTGTGTGTGTGTGTGTGTATATATATATATATATATATATATATATATATATATGTGCAATATCAGTCATGTATGACAGTGAATGCTGGACAATCTCCTCACAGATGAAGAGGAGACTTGAGTCAGCAGAAATGTGGTTCTGCAGGAGGATGCTGAGCATACTATGGACCGAATATGAGAGAAATGACAACATTTTAGAGAAAATGGGAACAAAAAGGAAACTTATACTTGACACCAGGAGGAGATAGTTGAAATTTCTAGGGCACATAATGAAGAAAGAGGGCTTGGAAAACCTGATACTTATGGAATAGACTGAGGGCAAAGAGAGGCAGAGGAAAGCTATGCATAACCTACTTAGTGAGCTTGAGTAAATGGATGACAGAACAAGGTTTAGGAGAAATAAGAAAAAGACATAATTTATTAAGAGCTACAAGGGACAGAAAGTTTTGGAGAGTCATTGTCATCTGCATCCTGAAGGGACACATCATATAGAAGATACCCCTAGGAAAAAATCCCTTTGTCACAAAAAAAGCTTTCACCGAATCATGAAGGTACCAATGCACACCACCTTCCAACAAAAGACATTTAGTGATGAACTTGCTTCTAGCAAAGTAAAATTTAACCCACAAGAAGGTTTTTTTTCTCCAGAGCCTGAATGCAACATCCACACAGCATCTATCCAGGCAGCTAGCTTGCTTGTCTCCAAAATTTAAAAAAATCTTTTCAACCCCCCTCCTCCCCTGTTCGTAAACAAGAAATGACAGACAATAATCTTGTTCCCAGACAGAAACCAATATGGCTTCTGTGAAGCAACACAAAAACATTTTTCACCACTGAAAAATAGTTATCTAATAATCTCTGGCAGAAACCAATATATGTTAATCTGGTGTCTGGCCTATCAACTAAACAGACGTACGGATTCTGCCACCTCTGTTTATTTAGTCATGTGGCAAATAAATATTATTTCACCTGAAAAAATTTCTGTGCAAAGACTAAACCTTTTACTCATGCCCTAAAATAGCCAAAAGACAAACAATTGAATTTTACGAGACAAATTTCAAGCATATATGCTCGTTATCTTTCCCTACCTTTACAACAACATTTAACTTTTTCATGTCACCCCCTCCCCTCCCTCGTCTTGATTTCTATTCTAGTCTCATTCAACTCAACCGCCCCCCCCACGCTCACTTTGAATGACAAACAACTATAATAAAAGACACTTGTTCTAATTTATATGGCCAAAACTCTTCTATAATTTTTCTCCAATTTCTTGCTGTGGGTAGGAACCAACATCAGGCGTGCCAGTTGTCACTGATCCCTTCTTTCAATCAAAGGGGGGGAACTCAATTCATCCACAGCCTTTCTTAGCACTCTTATTATGGATAGTTGGATGCTTTTTCACGAGTGGGTCTCTGAAGTCGTATGATATCGGATACGCTTTCTTCTTTTATGTCCTTTCAAGAATGTCAGCCATTGCAGCTCTAAGCAACATTTAACTTTTTTATCAAATCTCTTTGTCTTTTACTCTGCCATTTTTATTCACATAATCACTAATTAAAGAGGTTACTCTCAATTTCCACCCAAATTACACCTTACCTACTTTATACTTGTCAACAAAAAAATTGGGCGAGAGATTTGATATTTTAAAAAAATAGGTCCTCACAGCCACTTTTTTTCTGTTAAATACCAATACAGACTAAATGCCCCATGTTTAATAAACCAGTTAATGAAATCCGAGGAATGTTGTTGTTGATTAGAGGACTCCCTGTGCAAACTATATTCTCTGAGTAAACCCAAATCCCTGTCTATTCCTTTAATATGTGATTCGATTTCGAAAATATATTTTAACTCCGCTCTGTGTCTTTCTTGTTGGCTTTTAAATGGAGTTTCAGGCTTCAACTTAGTCAAAAGGAAAGAATATAATAAATATCACCAATCTTATTGTCCATATTGTTATCAATTTCTTGGCTTTTTATTCCTCAAATTTCATTAACCGGCCTATTAAACCTACCTCTTATAAGAAAAGGTAGGGTGCAGATTTTAGTCAAAAAGAAAAGAAAAAAGTTGTTGATTACAAATAAATAGCTTTTCTATTCATTCAGGAAGTGAAAGTTTTCTTCTTTTTTTTTTATTTACTTATCTTATCTAAAATCGAATATTGAACTTCAGATTTCAAAAAGCAGTTCCCAGATTTCTTTGAGAAATGACCAAAGATGGAAAAGAATAAACTAGAAATAATGTTAAAAAATAACAGGGACGTTTATTTTCCCCTCAACTTTATTGGTCAAAACTTTAACAGATAAACAAATAAAAACGAAAAGGTTTTTGTCAGCTCTTAAATAAAGGCGCTAAAATCATGCATCTAATGTCATCAATGCTATGGTTTTCACAGTAATCCATAGAGCAATTTCACTTTGGAATGGTTGTTACAACAGAGAATTGAAATTTCTACAGTAATCTAAGTCATATTAAAATCCTAAAAATAGAAAAACAGCTCTAAAACTAGCAGAAAAAGTAAGTCAAGCGATGTAAGTTAGTGTCCCTTTTACTTCATTGTAAAACATTTCGAAATGGTTTATTAGGAGTTATTTTACTAGTGTACATAAAAATGTCGGTTATTTCCCAAGAGAAGTAGAAACGAAATTGCAAAACAATTTGGACAAAATGGTAACGTTTCCAACACAACTGTGTATCTAATGCCTGTACTTGTAATACCGACAATAAAAAGCTTACTTCTGTGATAATGAAGAAATCCTCTCCTGGTTCTCCCTGCCGGACAATCTGTTGTCCATCATCAAATTGAACAGGCTCTAAGGCATCAGCAATGCTTAACCGTTCCCACTTATCCAAGTTATCTGGCAAAAGTAAAAGACAATTATTCTGTTATTAGAAAGAATCAAAATTTGCACAGGATTTGTAATGATTAATAATTCAAAAATAAAAATTTTAATTGAAAATATAGAAAATGGTCTGAAGTAATTCCATCTTGTAGAGATACTTTAACCAAAAAAGTAGAGAGATAAAAAGAATAATTTAGAAATTTTGGTAAATTCCTAAGAAATTGAAAGTAGATTCATTAAAGGCTCATCAATATTTGATTATCAGAATACAATGACAGTTTTTTAACATTTGAGGATAATGAAATATTTTATATCCAATGATGTTCAGTGTTAGTCATTTTTTTTTATTCACTTTTCTGGCTCAAATAAAGTGAATATTTCTGTTATAATCTCTTAACTAGAAAAAAAAAGAAGAAAAGAATGACTTTTCTCTACAATTATTCAGTCTTTTTGTCTTTATGTCAATTGAATATAAAAAACAAAAAGTTAGAAAAATGCATGATTGTGTAAATTATAACAAATATTCAAGTTATGTATTTACTTATTATGTATTTACAATTGAAAGAAATAATTTCAATTTAACAGAATTATATGCACATCATGTAAATCTAACCAAATTCAATCAGGAAAAAATTCTCCGCAAATGTGACGAAAGAGGGGGGGGATTGTAAAAACAAAAGCCAAAAAGACTTTCTTACCCAGTATGGACACTTTACAGAGGAATTCATCATACATTTTTCTTTTTCTGATTGTGCTGCCCTGGAAAAGAAAAAGAAAAAAATCAAATTTAATTCAAAAATTAAAAAAAGAAAGAAAAGTGGGTGAATTTTTCATATGAACCAACACAGAGAATTCTGTTTTTCCTGCACAAAAAAACAAAAAAACATTACCAGTCTACAACATTCTTGAGTCAATAATTGGCATGGTGAAATTCAACATAAAAAAACCCAATAAAATGAAAAGTAAATGAACACTATTCAAGGGATATAAACCGTCTAAGTTGAAATACACGTGCCTACACCAATGATCTTTTCTTTTTCTATGCCATGTCCTTTCAGGACGTAGGCGATCATGGCTCTCCACCTCCCTCTATCCCTTGCAGCTCTCAACAAGTTCCTTTCTTCTGCTTCCTCCCCCAGACCACATTGTCATCCACTTGCTTAAGTCCGCCAGGTATGTCACACGTTGTTTTCCCTCGTCTCTCTTTTCCTCTAGTTGACCCATGAGTATCAGATTCTCCAGGCCCTCCTTCCTCATTATGTGTCCCAGAAACTTCAGCTGCCTCTTCTGATATTAAGTATAAGCCTCCTCCTTGTTTGCAACCTCTCTAAGACCTCATTGTTGCGCACACACACTCGGTCCATGATATCCTTAGCATCCTTCTGTAGAACCACATCTCCGTCGCCTCAAGTCTCTTCTTCATCTTTGAGGAGACCGTCCAACATTCACTGCCGTAAAGGAGGACAGATGTCACGTAACAGCTCAGTATTCTTTTCTTTGTTACCAAAGAAATCCTCCTGTCTTGCAGTACTCTGCCCAGCTTTTGGAATGTGTCCTTGGCCATCCCAGTACATCTACGGATCTCAGTGTTGCACTTACTGTCCTCTGTCAAGACGCTTCCCAGATATTTAAACTTCCGCGTCTGCTTGATTCTAGTGTTCCCAACCTTCAAATTGCACTTTGGGCTCATCCTCTTACTGTTGACCATGCATTTGGTCCTTTTTTCATTGTGTACTTTTCTGTACTCTGTTTCGAATCTTGGCAGAGTTTTCTGTCTTCTTTCCATCATGTCAAGAATCTCATCAGTCATCCATTTGTTTTTTCCTTCTTCATCCTGTCTCCGTTGGGATGATATCATTTGCTGATGTCACTAAAGCGTCTCTTAGTGCGTCCCATTTCAAGTTTCCATTGTGTGCCTCATATCTTCTTTTCACGTTGTCCATTTATTTTTCTTTTAGGTTAGGGTCGCTCAGGAATTTGTTGAATTGCAGTTTGGGTGCTACGTTAGGCTTCTTCAATTTCTGCAGTTTCACTCTTAGTTTACATATAAGAGGGTGATGATCGCTTCTGCAGTCGGCACTTGGGTAGGTTTTGCAGTGAATCATTGCATTCCTGTTGATGATAATCAATTTGGTTTTTAGTTTCTCCTCTTGGACTCCACCATGTCCATAGTCGTTTCGGATCTTCTTGGAACCAAGTGTTGGCTATTACCTGGTCATTGGCTGTGCACCATTGGATTCATTTTTCTCCATGTTCATTGCAGGTTCCTAATCCAAATCTTCCTGCTATATCCCCTGCCCTTTCCTTGCCTACTTTAGCGTTTAGGTCTCCTATGATAATGATATACCAATGATCAATCTTTCCATATTATTAGTTTCCACAAGCCCTAAAATATCAACTGTAATATCTATTTTCAATAAATGTTTTTTTGTTTGTTTTTTTTTTTTGTTTAAAAAAAAATAAACCAAATGTATAAAATGCAGTATCTGTACATGACGGACTCTCTTGTCATTTCAGACACATGAGAGCCAAATATATTTTGCTTTACTCCAATTTTTAGAGCCTCTCTCTTCTGTGAGACAAAGGCTCAACTTTTGCAAACCATACGAACATCTTTCACACATATTGAGGGGAGCCAGTATTCTTCCAAATTTGCCTTATATGCTCAAGCCTTGTGCAGGTGATTCTATTGTGACGTGGGATTTAGGGGGTTAAAATGAACAATTGATTTACCCAGGCTAAAAGGTTAATGAAGGATGATAATGACAAGGAAACACATGGGTAATTATAACAAAACAAGATAAGGAACTTATTCATAAATTACATGCTTGATGTAGTGCCAGTAGCTTGTTTCAGGAAAATAAATCAGAAGTTTTAAGGTCCATAGTTTTAACGTATTGTCATGAAGAGAAAATGTTCATACAACAGATTAAATGACACAAAATAATATTGAAAATGTTTAAGACAAAGGTAAGAGAGTTTGTTGCTCACTAAAGGGATATATGGTTTGTATACATTCAAAAGTAGATGAAAAGAGAGAGTCTGGAATACTTAGCTTACTTGGATTGTTGAGAGAAAATTCTTTAAAGTACTGCATGCTAGTTAGATGCCAATGATATAAATGGCGAGTAGTTTTATACTGGTGAGTACTTCAATGCTGGTCATGAGGAACTGAAATGAAACCTATCACGTGACTTCAGACACTATTCTCATTAATTTAATTTTTCTCCTCAAAAAGGTTTTCACATATGCTCACTACATTTTTCCTTCTTGCTAATTTCTGTAAAGACAAGATTTTCATTGGTCCAAAAAGAATCTCGCATGGGCTAGAGAATTTCTTTCCTCCTCCTTCAGTCGTCTAAATTTGAAGCGAATGGGTGAAGAGAGTTTTTATTTCACTCACTACAGTTCCAAATATCATTTTGGCATGCTTTTTTTCAACACATTCTAAAATCAGAAGCATATTCCTAAAACTTTGATTGTTGTATTCCAATAGGTTTGATATTATCTTTCAGCTTATCTTTGCCTCTGAAGTCTTCCTACATTTCACATCCATATTGGAAGTTTGCAATAAGTAAGAATCTTCAGCAGGCTTTCATCAAACATCCTAACAACATGACCAGCTCATCTTAATTGAAACTGCATCAAGGACTCTATGCTTTTTATATCACATTTAACAAACAATTGCTCATTTGAGACCACAGATATTTCTCTAAGACGTCTTTTATAGAAAACATCTAGCTCTATGATAGGTTTTCTATACGATGTCCATGATTTTGACCCATACAGCAACATTGAGATGATAACTACATGATAAACTGAAATTTAGTTTTCAAACTCACTTATTCCAAAGCTTTAATCACAGATTTCCAAAGGCATCACTGACCTTGGCAATCCTATATATTATTTCATCATCTAAAGAAATGCTAGTGTTAATTTTTGCTTTCTAAGTATGGGAAAGATTTCACATACTTTAAAGGCATTTTGTTCAAACATTTGACACAATAGTGCACTGCATTGTAGCCAGGGATGGTGCGACTTAACCCTGACTGGTGGTGGGGGTCGTTTTTTGGGCCCCATTGTGGCATCTGTAATTTTTTCGGCACTGTTTTATGGCTTCCTGCCATTTTTTTTTTTTTTTAATGATTTTTAAATTGATGTTACACTGTTGATCATCAACTAGTAATATACATTGTGCATGTGCATAGCCGATACGGTGCATATTACACAGGAACCTGATTTGGTTGGAGCCCTAAATAGGCTCATTTCAGCAGAAATTTTTTTTTTTTTTCCTATCCAAGTTAGATTGTCAATCATCAACTATAATAATCAACAGGACTGGTGCTTAGTACCCTGAACCTATCAATGGCATGGGGCCAACATGACTACTGGGGAGGGGTGGGGGAGACAGAAGTGCTAATTTCAGTAGCGCTTATTTTTTAAAATTGTAATTTTCTTTCTATACAATTCTTTTAAATCAATTAAAACGGTAAATATATCCCAGTAAAATCATTTTTTTAATTCCAAGATCAAAACTGCTAAGGAGGATTTCTGATTTTTTGTATTTTTGTTTTTACTAATAATAATACTAACCAGAAGTCCATGACTAGTAATTAAAATAACATTTCTGTCCCTATTTTTTACATTTCTAGAAAGATAAAACCAAGAAAATGATTGCTTAAAAAATAAAACAATTTAAACACATGAAAAATTTTCCCCAAAACTGAAATACTGTTTTTAAAACAATCCCGATTGTGTTGTGTTGGAATCTTTGTAAAACTTCTTCAGTGGAGATGCATCAGCAATTAATTTTTTGGGAAATGTAAGAATTTGCGATTTAAACATTTTTTCAATTAAAATTTTGTCATGAAGATATTAGTGGTTATTGCAAAATGAATAATTTCTCAGATTTGTTTTTAAGTAATAAAAGCTATTCATTATAAAATTAAATTGGATAATTCCTTGATTTTTGGTAATTTTACAAAAGTGCTATCCTTCCCCACCAATTTCCCTTTGAGGGTTTCTGCCCCCTCCAGGTTGGGAAACTTTGATACCAACATGTAATAGAACGTCATATCAAAGTTTCGGGGGTGGAGGCAAGACCCTAGAACTGGCCCTGATTGAATCCTAGGTAGTATTATTTCTCTCATTTGGATAGGTATAGGTTTTGGCTGGTATATAACTTCTGGGTTTTTTTTTTTGTTTCTTTTTTTTTTACTTCCTGTGAGACAAAATGCTTTTCCTACAGAGGTTAACCTGTTTACAAATTCTTTTGCATCCTGGAAAAGAGCTAACTACTAGAATAGTATCATTTTCAAAAAAGAAGTCTAAATGAAATTTCATCTTTGGTAATTAAAAATCCGACCAGTTCTAAGAATTCAACCAAAAATCACCACCGACATCAACATCAGAAAATAAAATAGGAGCCATTATATTCCTTGATTTTGTCCCATTTTTAAGATGAATCCAACGAACTACCATCTGACTTAATTGAAGCTTGCCATATTTTCATGAAAGGATATTATGACAGTAAGCAGCTGATCTCCAACCCTAATAAAAGATTTGTGTCAGCATTCATTTCCAAAAGAGCATTAATGTTTTTAAAGTGCTACCATCATCTAACCAACTTCAAAGAAAGAATTTCATGGAAGTAAAATCTGAGGATTTTGAAGGTCAATCAGTTGAAGTCTGATGACCAAACCCTTTGTGGCAGAATATAATACTTTAAATAAACCAATTTATTCCTAAATGAAACACATGCAAAATTCTAAGTAAAATTCTGGAATTATCCAGTATCTAACAAATTCTAAAAGCTATCTTTGTTTAACTAATTGCACAAGGCAAAATTTCTGACTATGTACAAAGCTTAACGAGTTCAAAGGATCCATGTTGTGATCCAACACACTAACTCTCCACCACTGTCAAGGGATCACTTCCATTTGTGGGGAACAGTAAGCGAAATCACAACTATCATCACTTGGGACTTTAAATGCTTTCAACACTTCTTGGGCAGACCGCAAATGGAATTGCCAAATCAGAAGATTTGCTAAGCAACAAGAATTTATGGATATTTAAAAAACTACAATGGCTGTGAAGATATAAAAAAAGCTGAGGAATTCTAAACAAACATTTGCATTTTGGTTGTTTTACTTCAATTTAGTCTTATTTCATTTCCTTGATCTTTCCAGCCAGAACAAGTTACAACTTTATTCACCTCTAAATGCTGAAAACTTGAACAGCTCAGTTGATAGTAAAAATTTTGTACAGCATTTGTAGAATGCTGATTTGTTTTGTTTTCCTATATTCCCAGAAAGAAATCTGCTCAACAATAAAAATCTATCACTGAAGCAAGAATGAGCCCAAATTCTCTCAGATTAGGAGAAAAAGAAAAGAAAAAAAGAACATTTGCTATCAATTGAACCAGAATTTACAAAGAGAAAGAATGCAGAAATACATTGAGGCTTTGCTGTCATAGAGTCAAGTATTTTGCAATATCCTTGGACATTGTCAGCAATCTGAATGATCAAGATAACAGAAACTAAACAACAGAATCAATAAGTAATCATGAAAAAAAATGTGTGTGTGTGTGTAGAAAAGAAGAAATGAAAAAAATGGATAATGTCAAAATAAATATGTGGTATAATTTTATATAAACAGGGCTGCACAACCAGGTATTCAAAATGTAATCAGAAAAGTAAAGAAAATACTTTTGCCATAGTCATTTGCATGAATAAGAATTTCTATTACTTTTCTTGTGTGTGTGTGTGTGTGTGTGTGTGTGTGTGTGTGTGTGTGTGTGTGTGTGTGTATGCATGCGGGGGGGGGGGTATTCAATAAACCCTAGCTCTTCTCAGAGTTTTATGCAAGAGCAGTTTTCCCAATGTTCCCTTAACTAGTAGCTTTTGGTTATCTTCACAAACTGAAAACTAACTATTTATTTTTATACCCTATCGATTAGGTTGATTGTAGTGTAACCAATAATTCTTCTCTCGAGCACCTTACTCAATCAAATTCAGCAGCCAGAAAAGTAGCAAATCTAATAGAGCCTCAGTATGAAGAGTCATAGCCTCCAGCCAGTTATATCAACAAAAAGTCATGGCAGCCATCTTTATTAAGGCATCAGAAGAAGGAACCAGAGACCGCATCCTAAACAGGAGACAAGGGATAAACTTCTACGCATGTTCAAATGATGGAGGAGGAATATGGACCGGGCATTAATGAACATGCTTTCTTTCTGTTTTCTTGTGAATTGGGTGAAGAGATTAACAGGAATCGGTCTGTGTTCCATTATGAAAGTGATCAATATATTTGCTAGCATTTTCTGTTTTGTAATTGGCTGGGAGAGAGGGCTCCTCACTCCCAAGTTTGTACAGACTTGAGAGAAGACCAAAAAATAGATCAGCCAAAATGTGATAACAATAGGCTGTGCAATCTTTGGTGTGTGTGTGTGTATATATATATATAAAAGAGTGTGCAGCTTATATTTTACATCATAAAGGAACAATTTATACAAAGAATTAAATAGCAATTTTAATGCTATTAATGGCGAAATCACTTCGCTAACAGAACTTAATGAGACATTAACTTACTATCAATTCCTTGAATAATAAGATCCTTATATTTGAGTTGTTGTCATATGGAAGACACATGCCAAGTACTTTTGGCAATTTCAAATTGTCATCTTCAGGGAGCAATTTTCTCAAACACAGGTAAACACTAAGACAAAATATGTGTAGACTGAAAGATGTTTTTTTAAATTATGCTACTTATTGACAGTTGAAAATATGTTTTGGAGCATGTGATGCTAGCGTTCTTGTTCAAATCGATCAAGTGAGAATTTTGAAAAATTATAAATACATAAAATTTTTGTTATGTGTATAGCATAATTTTAAAAAAACAAACAAAAAAAACATCTTTCAGTCTACACATATTTTGTCATAGTGTTTACTTGTGTATAGGAAAATTGCTCCCTGAAGATGACAATTTGAAATTGTCAAAAGTACTTGGCATGATTACTTGGCATTAACTTACTTGATAGTAAGTTAATGTCTCATTAAGTTTTGTTAGTGAAGTGATTTCACTATTAATCACATTAACATTGCTATTTAATTCTTTGTATAAATTGTTTATTTTATATATATATATATACACACACACTTCTACATCTTAGATAGTGCTTAGAGAGGCTGCTCTGATCAACAGTTGCATAATATCATGCTTCTTGCAGTGCCATATTGCACATGGATAGATGCCCCTGCAGGTATTTTCAGTGGGAAACCCTGAGGCCACAGGATGCTGCAGTGGGCACCAATTTCCAGCTAGATCATGTTGCCTTTGACGACCAGCAGCTACTATTATTCTTGGCCTTTTCCTCCTTAAAATAATATCATGACTAAAATGATTAAACAAAATAATAATGAAAGTAGCTTGCAGAAAAAACACCTAAAGCCCGTCAACCTTTTTATCCCCAAACATTCATGGTATTTGTGCCAATTTCTGCAGTACAAAATCATTTCTCTTGGAATGTTCTGCAGACATCTTAGCTCTTTGTAAAACTAATCTAAACTCTTCAATCTTTTCCACTGAATTCACTGTGTCCCTGGCAATCTTCCTCTTTGAAAAGAGGACTCTAGTGTCCACATGCATGGCCTTGGCATCTATGTCTGCAAACATGAGTCTCCAGATTTTTCTCAGAAATGCTTCTGACTTTCACTATTAAACTCTCAGTTATTACTTCTTCTCACGACTCTTGCTTACTAGACAAAATTTCTGAAAGTAAAGATAATGCCCTCTATCTAGAAAGGCCCTCGGTATCTGCAAATATCTTCATCTTCAGTGCCCCTCTCATGCCAAGTGGCTTCATCACTTGCTACTGATCTCACTGGCATCCAGACTTTGAACTCTTCTCAAGTACTCAATCTCTCACTCAAATAGTAGACTTCGCTATGCATTTCCCTAGTAATTCTGACAGACACGCTTCTCTACTTGATCTTTTCGTTACCTCTTTCCTGGACTAATGTTTTGTAGTTTTGTTCTCTTGGCAATTCCAACCATGCAGTAGATATCTCTTTCCACACATCTATCATGCAGGAACCGCCTATTAACAAAACATCTGAGATTTTCTTCACAGTGCCTCTTGGAATGATATTTTTAATCTTTCTGTTGAGAAATGTGCCATGGAGATCTCTTCCTGGATGAAAGCCAACATCAAAGCTTTCATACCAGAACAGAAGTACTAAGTGAAACCACAATCATCTAAGTTCTATCCTGCCTGTTCAGCTGCTATAACCCACAGGAATCACTTCTTCTAACTATACCAATATGACTGGTTCGCTTATAACAGATGCCTCTTATTAGCTACTTCTAATGGGTGTAAGCGTGTGTCCTGAAAGAGACAAAGTCACTTATTCGCTGATAGAATGTGACACTGTATATACTCTCACAAGAGAAAATCCTCAGTCCCTCTTCTCTTCAATCGATTTAAATACTGACATCTCTACCGCAGATAAAGTAGAATGCTATGCTCAGAAATTCTCTTCCAACTCCATTTATCAAAAGTATCTTTGCCTGATTTTCATCCTAGAATGGAATCACTACTGTGATATGCACATGACTCCATCCAGGGTTTCTGCTATCATTTCTAAACTAGATCTCCACAATGCTTGTGGATTCAATGGTATCCCTGCAATTGTCCTAAAGAAGTGGCTCCTGTTCTCTCCAGACTTTACAATTAATGCCTCACTGCTTCTTGCTTTCCAGATTGTCAGAAGTCCTCCTCTGTACTTCCTGTCTCTGGAGAACCTTCTGACCTCTCAAATTATCGCCCTCTTACCTATTTCTGGCAAAGTACTAGAGGCTCTAATCTATGTCAAACTGGTTAAGCATCTCACTTCACATAACTTTCTTTCAGATAAACAATATGGCTTCTTTCTCCAGGTCTACTACCGATGTGTTAATGGTTATTATTAAATTTGTCTGTCAGGCTTTAGATACAAATGGTGAGGCTTGGTTTGTGGCCTGAAATATCTCAAAAGCATTCAACAGGGTTTGGCATGCTGGCCTTTTCCGCAAGTTCAAAACCTATGGTGACCCTGGATGAATATTTGGCTCAATCTAATCATTCTTAACAAATCAAGTATTTAAGGTTGTGCTGAATGGACATTCTTCTAGATCATTTCAGATTAAGGTGGAAATTCCCAGGGCATAATCCTTGCACCTACATTTTTTCTTATTTTCATCAACAATCTTCTTGATGTCATCAGTTGCCAACTAAGTATTTATACTGATGCTACAACTATTCAGCTCAACAAGTCAAAAGTAAAACTGGCAACTGCTCTTGAAAAGGACCACCAATGAGTGATTAACAGGGGCAAGGAATGGCTTGTAAATTTTAAAAGTGTTTTCATTTAATCACTATAGAGAACTTTTCTGCTTACCATCAGTATGGCTGATGCTAACCTTCAGGAAAGCAACCCTCTGCATCTTTTTGGGTTCATGTTCTCCACTGACATGAAGTGGAGTTATTGAATCAATTTCTAGGTCTGCTGCTAGGAAAGTTGCTTCACTGTATCATGCAAGACAATTTTTCTCATCTGAATCCATCTTTTACATTTATAAATCTACCATTCATCTGTGCATTGAATATTGTTGCCATATCTGGTTTAGTGCTCCTACTGTATATCTCTAGATTCTTGTCAGAATTCAAAAGGACTGTAATATAATCGATCTTAACCCGAGATCTCAACTTCAGTCACTTTCTCCTCGACATGATGTGGCTTCTGTCTTTTCTACAAATATTTTCATGGAAATTGTTCCGATGAGCTTTTATCCTTGGTGCTTCAACTGCATGAATTTACTATTAGATTTGGCAACTAGGTCACACCATTTTACTGTTGAATTAGCAGATGAAATTGCATATTCTATTTTAATAGTTTCTTTTCCCACCTGTGAAACTCTTCCGGTTCCTTGCTTCTCTGCCACCTACAATCTTCAAAAATTTAAATGCAATGCCAATTGCCATCTTCTGTCTTCTGTCTTCCTGAATTCTTTTCTTTTAGTGCCCTTCCTTTGTGCTAAAGTCTTCTCGTTCTCTTTTACACTGAGTTATCCCCTTGCATCCTAGTCGTATTAACACCTTGCTTGGAATGAAATGATTAAAAAAAGATGTACCAGTTAAACAGATATGTATTTCCTTGTATAGCAAAGAAATCATTAGAGAACAACCATGTATATAATACTATGGAATCACTTGTATTACATGCATTGCTGTGAATGGGTTGGTATAAAAGTCACTATTTCATTTATCTGGGATAAAGCATCATTATTTACAGTGTTTACATTCAGACTAATATCCTCATCCTTACCATTATTTCTTATTGTATACCTGAAAAATGACCAGATAATAAATTAGGCAAAAATATTGCCAACAAAAAGAATGAGTTCAAGAAATGAACCAATTCTGGTAAGGATGACTTCTTTCAGAATAACAGAAGGTGCAGGTGTATGTGTCAGCATTGAATAAATAAATTTGTAAACCATGATTACATATTACATAAATGTGTGTGTGAGTGTGCACATACACACACACATATATATATATATATATATATATATATATATATATATATATAAATATAAATAAGGGTTTTATCTCATTCTTATTATATATTCTATTCCATTGATAAGCTTTCATTAAGTTAAAACACAATTAGTTGTATTAATGAGAAAACAACCAAATTTAATTTCTGTAAATTCAATTATAATAACCCTGCCTCCATGACAATACTTGCAATATTTTCAATGCCTGCAAACAATCATTTGATAAGTGCCAATATGATAAGCAACAGAATATCACAATTTATTCTTTTTTCTTTCTGTTTAAAACTAGATAGAATTATTCTTTTATCCTTTTTCAATTATAATAATTATATGAACATTTTTTTTTTACAGACAATATCAGCAACAAAAGATATTACTTGTGTTTTCTGCTGTGTTGAAAACTGAGGAGACATGAGACACAAAAATTCCTTTTTGGTAATTGCTGCAGATACATAAATATCCTTGCTATTTCATGGAGAGTTATCTCTCTTTATGAACAATTGATAAATGTTTGCCTTGGTCATCTTTTCTATATGGCATGTCCCTTCAGGATGTCAGCAATCATGGCTCTCCACGACTTCCCATACTTTATGAATCTTAGTAAAGTTTGTCCCTTTACTATTGCCCCCACTCCCTGATCTACATTCCATTTAGATAAGCTTGTTAGGTAGGTTACTCTATTTCCCCCGTCTCTCTTACTTTCAATGGCCTGTGAGTGTCAAATTCTCCAGGCCCTCTTTTATCATTGTGACCCAGAAATTTCAAGTGTCTTTTTTTTTAATTTTTTTTTTTTATTCTAAGCACAAGCATCCTTTTTGTTTTCATTTTTCTTAACACTTCCTCATTGCTTACATGCACCATCCATGGTATTATCAGCATCCTTCTGTAGAAACACCTTTTGGTTGCCTTAAATCTCCTCTTCATCTGTGAGGAAACTGTCCAGCATTCACTGCCATATAGCAATTCAGCAATCATTTCTTTGCTTCTAACAAAATTTTCCTGATTCTTAATACTTTGTTTAGCTTTTGGAAAACATCTTCCACCATTTCAATATTACATTTTCTATTATCTATTAAAACACTTTCCATATAATTTGGAATGTCTTTGATTTTGACAACTCCAATTCAGAGATTGCATCTTGGACTGTCTCTCTTGATAATGACCATACTCTGTCTTATGACAATTGATAGTTACTCCTTTCTTCTCCCTTTCCTGTACTATCTTTTCCAGGAGTTTCTGCTATTTTCTTTCTGTGTATGCTAGCAACATGGTGTCATCTGCACATCTTATATTACAATTATATCTGCACCAATAATAAAGGATGGTAGAATTTCTTGTTCTGATAGGAATCCCATCTGATCCTGCAGCTTTGTTCCTGTTCATCTTGGCCAGTGCCAGTCTTACCCCAGACTTTCATATTTTCAGTCCTTCCATAGTTCTCCAATGTATTTGTTCCATCTTTACCAAATTTTTTTCTCTTTCTCTATTATAAATGTTATCTCTTTTTCTGCTAAAATGATACATGTGACATAATTAGATGCTAATTTCAATTATATTTAAATTGCCAGTAGATTTGAAATTATTATAAACCAACTGACTAATGTTTTCATCTTGATTGTTATCAGCATGGTTGATGCTCAACTCCATGAGAGCACCTCATGTTTTCCATTGACCCGAGGTGGAAAATCTACATTGAATCAATAGTTGCATCTACAGCAAGTTGGTTCTCTGTGTCATGCCAGAAGGTTTTTCTCATCTAAGTCCATCCTTCAAATCTATGATTCGTCCATGCATGGAATACTGTTGCCATATATGGTCTAGTGTCCCTGCTATTCATCTCGAGTATCTCAAAAAATCCAAAGACGGATATGCAATTTGATCGCTTCTGACATGGGGTCTTGACTCTAGTCACTTTCTTACTGACATAATGTAGCTTCCCACTGTCTTTTCTATAAATGTTATCATGGCAACTGCTCTGATGAGCCATTTTCAATGGTGCCCCTTCTAGGTCGTCATCTCGATCCCAAACTTTTATTGTCAAAACAGTTAAATGTAACTGCCTCTTCTACTCCAACAGCTTCTTCTCTTGCACTTCCCGACAGTGAAACTCCCTTCCTCTTACTTGCTTCCCTGATAACTATAATCTTCAAAAATTTAAATGTAATGTCAACATTTTCTACCGCCTTGATACCTGCTGTTCTTTTTATCCCCCGCCCCACCCAATACTCAGTCTTTTCCCTTACACCTTCTGTAGCCCCCCTTGCGCACTAGTGGCACTCCAGCCTTGCTTGTGCCGAAATGCTTAAAACAAAAGAAAAACAGAGTTTCAGCTATACCTCCAACTTTCTTCAAGTGTCTGTTGGTGGTGGTGGTGGTGGTAACCTTCTGAGAATCTCAAATTGAACCCTTTATTCAATCCAGAAGGGTAGATTGTGTTCATTCTGCTCTCCAGACTTGAGGATTTTTTCTAATTTGTCATTGTGATGTCATTTGTTTTTTCCACTGAAACAGAGTTATATATAACATTTTTTTTTTTTTGTACTGCTCAACCCAGAGATTTCATGACTGCCATCTAACTGATGATAGACACTAGAATGAAATCAATCTACACCAGAAGATTGAAGAAAGGATTCTTTTCAAAATTCCTGGAGGATTAAACTTGAAGGCCAGAGACTATATCAGCTAATACCTTGAAACAATGACAACCGAAATGAGATTCCCAATAAACCCATGTATAATAATTCCTCATCTGAAAATTTCATACATTGGTTTGATATTTTTAAATATGTTTGATAATGTCTACACATCTTAATTTGAATGACAGTTATAAGGATTTCTTCATTTTTATTATGAAAAATAGAGGTGGTGACAGGTCTTTCCAACATGATATTTGATAGTAAGTTTAATTTATTCCTTTAATACATTTTGCACATTGCTACAAATACCAAGATGACTCTGGAAACAAAAGTCAGAAATTATAGAACTAGCACTCTTTCCCTCTACTTCACAATTTTATTACATCAATAATTTTGTTGTTTGACAAAATTTGACAAATCAACACCTTACAATAAATAAAAATCAACTTAGTAGCAAAATCGAAATGTGAAGATAAGAGCTATATATAAAAACAAAATGGAAAAGGGAAAGGGAGATAACTCTTTGCTTCAGTTATCTCTGCAGAAGAGTTATAAATAGCATTATTTTTTCTTTTATATTAAAAAAAAATCTAATGTTTTAATTAATTTCTGGTTACCATTTTACTGAAGCAATTATGAATGCCAAAAATTCTAACATCTCTTAAATGACTGTTGACTGTAACAATGTGTGAGTAAAGCAAGTTAATAGCAAACATTTACAATTTTTAAAAAAAATTTAAATAGATAATTTCAGATGAGAAAAAAGTGTGAAAGTGATATTAACAGATAATCAGTAAAATATTTAACATCAAATTTGACTGTTTCAAAAAATTAAAAAAGTGATTTTAGATTAGACTTATCTTGTTTTATTGATATGTTAAAGAATTGTTAACTCGAGTGAACCATTTCACTTAAGATGGGGTTCTGAAAAAAATTCTCATCCTTACTCTCTTCCCCAAAATCAATATTTTAATGATTGGTCTGTAAAGTACTCATTTTAGCAAGTAGGTCAATTTTCAGCACCTCTTTGTACATTTAGACTACATAATATTTTTTTTTTAATTTAAAAAATCTGTACTGCTAGTGTGGTTTTAAGAAATGTGAGCAATTAATTCAAGGGCCTTATTTTTTTAACAACTGATAGTAGAAGATCTACATTCAGTGATTTGGGACAGAATTAGAAAGAAAATCGGGTGGAGGGGCTGTCAACCAAAAAAAAAAAAAGGCGTGGTTTGTTTCAGAAAAGATGAAATTAAAAACTCAAAGAGATAAGTGTTAGGGTATCTGACCATTCTCAATGAACCAATTGTGAAGAATAAAGGAAGACGATACTCCAATCTTTGCACTACTACATTTTGTCTCAGTTGTAATTTCCAATAAACTTTACAGGCAATGCACATTGCATTGAACAGTGTATGATTCCAGAATAGGATATAAAAAGAAAACTATATATAGTCAACATAGTTTAAGAAAAATAGTTTAGAAAATAGCTTTTCTAAGAAAAAAGTTTATCTTCTTTAAGTAGAATGTGCATTGTAGAACAAAAAATAACAGTGAGCAAAAATATGGATGAAAATCTGCAGAAATGCTAAAGATTTTTAAAATATGGAAGATTATAATAGTTAAAAAAAAAAAAAAAAGGAACAACTGACTTGGGAAAGAAATATTTATACTCTCTTCAAATTGATTATTAACCACTTTTATAATGTATTGGGTTGTAGCATATGAAGTGATGAATTCACTGTCATATTTACATTTCACTGTCAGTCTAGATTAGAGTAAATCACTTGCTATTTTATAATCAGTGTACCTCATTTTATAGGTGGAGCATTTATCATAAACATTATTTGCACTTTTGAAAAAGTTGTCTCTGGGCCAAACATGACTGTTCTTTTGGCAAAGTTGAGGTGCAGTGTAGCTGAATCAGGCAGAAACTTCAATTTGGTATTTGGAGAAGGAACTTCTAACAAGTAAACAATAAAAAAGGGATTTTTAAAAATTACACTCCAGAACTGAAAATATTCAAAATAAGCGTCAAGAAACCTGGCAGCTTTTCAAGACAAATTGTTTAAGATCAATCTGAGTTCTCTTTTAACTGTTTCTTGTTATTTTCCTAAATTGGAAAACAGATGGAAAACTAGTAAATTACTTAACAGAAAACATGTCACTTTGAGATGTTGTTCCTTATATGCAATAATAATCACCAATTTCTGAAGTGACATAAAATGAATTATTGCAAATGAATCCATGTGGAATAACTGCCAACATTGGCTGCTAATCAAAGGAGATTTTCCTAATTATGGAGTCTTGGGTTTCACTGGAGGAAAATATGGAAAGAAAAGATAAATGTCTAAAGTTAAAAGAAAAGTGATTCTTTGTTAAATGGTTGCAAGCAAAGATACTTTTACTGACATAAGAAGAATCGCTCATTTGATTCAGCAGGTAATGTTTAAAGAAATAATCTAATAATTGGTAAGTATTTAATGTTTTGAGTCACTGTAGGGTCAGTTTTAATGTATGGTGCCTCTACTTGGACATTAACTAAAACCTCTAAGTTTGATCAAACCTACACTCGGATCCTACACTTAACATCTCTTGGAGACAAAATCGAACTAAATCAAAGCTCTACGGCCCCATTCCAGATATTTCTGCAGTCTTATGTGAACACAGAAAGCAGTTTGCAGGACACTGCTGGTGAACAAGAACTCATCAGTGATCTTCTGCTCTGGACACCTAGCCATGGAAGAAGATGGATTGCTCATCCAGCATTGCCCAATTATGTTATGACACAGAATGCCATTCTAACGACCTTCCAACCTAGATGCAGAACTGTAATGGCTGGTGTGATAGACTCATGAATGTCCAAGATAGCTTGACCAAATAAATAACAATTTAATGTTATTGAAATATACAGCTACAGTTGATAAATATTAGCCTATAGATTAGACGGGGGGTGTAATGGTGTTTCTAGCTGTTAGGGAAATGGAACTATAGAGTGTCTTAAATATCATCAAGTTGTGGTAAAATAACCAATTAGTAAGCGAACAATGGTAGTGGAATCGAATGCATGATAATTTGAAAGAATCCTGAACAAATATGTGGAAAGAGTATCAAAAGGAAAATGACATTGTTATACAAAAAAAAAAAGAAGAAATTAATCAAAGACAGAAATGGTTTGAAAAAGAAATGCACAGCAGAGCCAGCATGGGGGGGGGGAAGCTAGTCACATGATTAGAAAAAGGAAATCAAATGAGAGCTTAAAATGGCACATACTAAGTCAGAAACAGTCTGTAGAAAATGGTCAGTTGAAATTTAGGAATTGGCACCGAATCTTTTCATTCCAAAAATCAAATGAAGCTGAATAGCTCTGTGAAATTTGTGGCAGACAATGTAAAATGACGGACTGCGAACTGACAGGCTGTTTCAACATTGTCATTAACAGACTGGCATTTGATTTTTAAACTCTTTTTCAAATTTTTTTGCCTATACAGATTAACTAGTTAATTCTTTTAGAAAAGTGAACAAAGAATTGGCATGAATAAAAAATCTTCTTCCAGAAGAATTTATGATTGTAGTAATAGAGAAGCAGTCAAAAACTGAACCAAATCTATTTAGTCTCTTTTGAGATATACACACTCGACATATAATAATAATAATAATAATAATAATAATAATAATAATAAAACCAAGTTTATTTTCTGTCCCTTTCATATCTATACCTATAAAAATACTTTGTCACAGAAGTAGCAATTTACCTTCATTGACAATTATAACTTGTGCAATTCAATTCCTTTATTAAGGAATGAACTTGCAAAAAGATTTTTAGCATTGGGCTAAGTGAAACATACTGTTTCTTTGTTCATTCTTTAAAATTCTTTTATGCTTTTTATTAAATAAAAAGTAGTTAACAAATGAGCCCTGCTGGATTTAATACTGTATGGAATGATTGCTTTCCCCTCCCCAATTTATAGGCAGAAGCACACAAATGCATGCTGGGAAGAAATCCCAGCATGCATTTGTGTGCTTCTGCCTATAAATTGAAAAAGGGAAAGTATTTTGCAATCATTCCATACAGTATTAGAACCAACAAGCCCTATAAACCATTGCAACTGTAATGGTTTCAATCCTGATAAGGTGCCACAAATTTTTGGCCTCGTGTCAAACTAAGCTAAGTAAATAGAGATTAGGCACAGATAAGATAGTTTTGCAGTCCATTCCCACTGCAGCGAGTTAAAGCCTCACATTTATGGTCTTGTGCCAGATAGTTTTTGAAGTTTGCTTTTATGAGTTTTCAAGATGTTGAAGATGGCTCGTGGAACTAGAACAGTCTACCCCAGTGATCGAAATAAAGGGTTCGGTTCGAAATTCCAACCACCTGAAGAAGGCCGGAGCGTACAACGGCTGAAACGTTGTGACAAATATGGCGACAAAGATGAGGACAATAGTCCGACTAATGTAAATATAGATGTAGAATAGTTTGAGTCTAGATAACAGTCAGGAATTTGAATGCTGATTTTAAAGGCATACATTCACTCCCCCCATCCTTCCCCGACATTGAAACTTGGCACAACACAATATTTCCTTCCATATAACCTTATGTCTTAATCAGCAATTAACAATATTTATGTATTGAGAAAATTAATTGGTACTTACCATTAGAATGCGCCTATAACTGTCTCTGTCAATACCCCACAATTTTACATCATTTTTAGCCTGAAATAATAAAAAAAAATACTTAGATTAAATAAAGCAATGTCAAGAAAAAGACATGACAAAAATATTTTTCCATTTATTAATTTACAAAATAATATAAACTCTCAATCAGGTGAGAGAGTCTTTCCTTTTTTCTGTTATCAGCCAATCTGGTACTACCTGTCACCTGTTGGGTAGAAGATGGACATTACCAATTAATACATTTACCTTGACCTTTGAAATACCACAAAAAATAAAACATTCATCCCACTAAAATGACTTCTAGGTCAGGAAGAAAAAAGGAATAAAAATTGAAATCATTTCCCCGAATTTTGAGATATTGTTATTCCAAGAGTTTTTCAAGACGATTGACATGATTGGCGCTACCATAACATTTTACCCAGCCCATTTAGTGACAAAGCAAAAGTGGAGGTCAACAAAGGACAAAATTTCTAAGGAATATATAACGTAATTCCATATTTGAAGTTTGGCCCTAATACATTTGAGCCAATTCATGCATTGACCATCATTTCTTTCCCCTATGGATTGAGAACGGTCTGAAAATAGATTGACTGAAATGCAGTGGTAACAGCAAAAGTAACAGAGAAGATTGAAATCAAAGAATACTTGAAAAGAAATTAAAGTATTTTGCTTCTATGAGAAAATACCCAATAATGTTGACCAAAGCAATAAGTGTTTATGTCGGAATGATTTTCTTAAAAGAAAAAGATTATTTTGAAAGTGTTTCTATTTGTTAAAGTAGGATCTCCAAACTATGGCTGGCATACTCCAAGGTTTTTTTTTAAGCCAAGCAAGCAACTGAAAATATTCAAATGAACATCATGTTTTTATTCATTTACAGCCAATTGACTTTAGTCAAATAATTTTTTAGTTTTTGGCATTTTGACTGTTTACATACACCTATTTCATCAATGGAATAATTGTTTCTGTAGAATTGTCATCACTTTTTTTGGTTTCAATTTTTCTGATTAAAAAAATCTAAATAAGACATTTTTTAAAATTTTATTCATTCATTAATAAAACAGTTTGGTTGTTTTGTCTTCGGTCTAGCCAGCAAAATTGTGTGAAATCTACAATGTGATGATCAAACTGAAAGTTTAGAGACAGAAGACTTAAATAACCATTGAAGAAATTTGGCTCGAAAGTTAAAATTAATGTAATAAAGATTGAAATGATGGCTCCTTTTCTAACACAATTCAACCAAATTTTCATATTTTAGCTTCTTTAAACGAAAACCAAAGTTTCATTTATAATAATAAACATGATTTAATTATTATTAATGAAAATTTGATTTGATTATATTTATATATGCAAATAATAATTCCAATAAACATTTGCTATCATTTTAAGATCTTGAAAAAAATGAAATAACATTGATAGTCAAAGATACACAAACTGTCAGTGTTTAAAGAGGAATAGATTGGTTTGAAAATAAGCTTGACACTTGCAGTGCCAAAAGCGGCCCTTGACGCTTGCAATGCCAAAAGCGCCCTCGACGCTTGCAATGCCTGCTGAAAATAAATCATTAATAGAAAATGATACAAAACATCAGAAGAGAAAAAAAGATCCTGTGAAAAAATTATTTCTCATCTTAAAATGAGTGTATATGTATATTCACATTTTTTTTTTTTTTTACATGACATGTTCCGTGTATTTTCTAGCTTAAAAACAAACATTTTTTTCATAAAAAATACTCTGAAAAATATGTGTGCGTCTTCCAAGATGAATGTAAGGCAACGCCCAGGCTCAAGTCAGCTTGGACGCTCACCTAATTGGCTTGATTGATAGGGACGTGGATTTGTATGTTGAGTTATTATACTATAGTGTTAGCTATCTAATTCAGCCTTTTATATGATGTAACCTCAGTACTTAGCGGTTACAAGTATTTCCAAAACTATAAACCTTCCTGGAGCTGAGCCACAAGTTTAAACATTCTCTGTTTACTAGCAGCAGCAGGAGTTTTTCTACTCTTGACTAGATATGTCATTGCCATACAAACAAGATCAGACGAGTGATTAATGTAAACCCGTATGTGAGGGATGAATGATGAATGTGTTGTTGTATGATAATGACTTTTTTTCTTTTTTTTTCTTAGAAATTTCTTTCCACTATTAGGGTGCATCTTTCAAGCCACAGCATCTTGTAAATATATTCACTTTAAATACAAGAGGAGTCATAAAAATGACTTCAAAGAGCTTAAAGCTTTTTTTCTTATTACCAAGAGGTTGTTGCCAGACATGGAAATTAGTCCTTGTGACATGTTTTTTTTTTTTTTTCAATTTCATTCAAATTGGGTTTTTATGTACATTTGTATGTAAGCATGTATATTTTAATTGGATAGCAAACCTAAACATATTTCTACAAAATAAAAAAAAGAATTTTATAAAATAATTCTCTTTATGAGCAGGTGTAAATAAAATGCCAAGTACATACAAGTCATTCACACTTTACATAAACATTACGTATATGCAAAAATCACATGTAGGCCGTATGTGATGGACAGAAAGTCAGCTCTTCTTTCAGAACATGAATTAGGCTACGTAAATATTTGACTTTGTGTTACCTGGATAACAAAAACAGTCTCATTACAAAAAAAGTTCACTCAAAAAGAAAAAAATCCTTGCAAGAAATTTCCCAACTCTTTCAAAATCCAAGGATGGCGGGACAATCACAAGCTACAAATAGTCAAGAAAAAGAGACAATAAAAAAAATAATCTGGTAACTGTTAATTACACAACAACTTCAAACTACTATTAAGTTTGTATATGACTCAACAAGTACCAATTTTGATGTCTCCTAAAGACAAGAATTCTGAGAAAATCACAGACTAGATGCTTTTTGACCTGATTTTCAATAAATGAATACAGATGAACCAGTAAACAATAATTGCATACAGAGGCAAAAATTAGATACAAAATCTCTCCCTACAAAATTTCCAAGTAAGTACACTTTTGAAAAGAATTATGGGACCTTTTAAATAATCAAATCATTGATGTGTCTATAAAGAGCATTTCAAAAAATCTAAAAGATACATTTTTAAAAATTAAACAAACTTCTATTCCAAATCCTTTACAAAGAACATATTTCCAAGCTGCAGAAAAGTCATGAAAATTACTTATTTTATGAATTTATATTTTTAAAGATTAAAAACAATGACACGGAAAAATAAAAATTCTGGAGAAGAAAAAATAAAATCAAAAAAGATTTAATCTATTCCAGAAATAATCAGAACCTGATCACAAAACAGAAAAACAGAATTTAGCTTGACTCCAGCTTCAGATAACGTGCTGAACTAAAAATATATTTGATGCTTGTTGACAGGAGACCCATTCCGTAGAGAGCAGATTGCCATTAGACTAAAAGGGGCTAGGGTTAGAGATCTGCAACAATGACTAAGAGAATCTAGTTATCTTTTTTTTAATTTTTGTCTTGGATGTTGCACTTGAAAGTCAGCTGCATAGCTAGATAGAATTTCTCACTCTAAAAATTGTCTGTGTCTCTTATTTAGGGGACAATTGAAAGACATCCAGATTCAAAAGTAATAATACAAAGGAAAGAGAGTGGTTAAGATCAGGGTAGGAGCTGCCTATTAAAAAGTCGTCAAGAGAATTCAATTGGGAATTTGGGTAGAGGGATTGGAAGCCATTCCATAAATCACGACACTTAAGCACACTTTTTATTTTAAATTAAGTTTTCTAATGACATTCTTTGTCAATTTGGTGCAACTTAATCATTGAATTAATTATAAACTTTACAAGTAGAATTTTGAGGGGGAATGTAACAGTTTCAAAAGCCATTAGAACCTAGGAAAAAATTCTAACAGTTATCTTGTCTCGTCTATGGTACAATGAAATAAAAATTAAAATACACACCCACATGCTAGAGATGCAGTGGTGAAGAATGATGACTTTGCCAATAAATTCAATGAAGTTCTTCTCTTCTATTTATTTTATTAATCCATTAAATGCAAACAGGAAAGAAAGAGAAATTCTACGGCAATTTTGAATCGGATGCTATGTACTTGTAATAGAGACAGTAGTAATAACTTGAGTTCATAAAAAGAAAAAAACAGAATTTATGAAAATGTACGAATGAAACACTGACTCTTGATAATATTGCAAATTAATATTCATCCAAAATAGGTGAAGTGTTTATTCGGTAAGGAACAGAGTAAAGAAAATAACATAAATTATAAAACAGAGCAATTTGCCTGATTATATTTGGAAGGAAAAAAAAAAAATAATTGCATTCTCTTTCAGCTGAAGGTAATTTCCTAAAAATAAAGTCTAGCTACTTATATAAATTATTTTGTAAATCTCCAAGATATGAAGAAAATATCATATAAATCTATGCAACACCGGCACAAAATGAATTGTGAATGCAAAATGTGCTTTCGTGTAGAAATGTGTTCATGAACAACAAGTATTTCTGGTTGGGAAGGATTTCAAAACATTGAAGTAAAGAATGTATCTTTGTGGATTTTACAGTTAAAATCATGTACAGAATATAGGGAAAAAAATTCTGCTTGAATTGGGAATTAAAATGACAAATCATTTTCAATCTCACCAGAGTTTTTTTAAAAATCATTTTCCCCCACATCATTTGCAGCAATAGAATACATTTTATAATATAAAATACATTTTATAATATAAAATACATTTTATAATATAAAATACATTTTATAATATAAAAGTCTATAACGTGTTGATGGCATGTGCACATCCCTGTTTGCAAGACTCGTTCATAGAAAACCTTAAAACAAAATGTATGCATTGTAATTATTTCATATTAGTGTACTGATGGCGTCAAAATTGATGGCAAGAACGAATGTATTATAAGTAATATGTATTATATTCTAAGTAATTTTTGTTTAATGTGGTTCATTGTTATTTTCCAGACTGCTCCTCAATCGTTACACACAAAAAAAAAAAAATGTAAATATATATATATATATATATATATATATATATATATATATATATATACATGTGTGGTGCAATATATATATATACATACATACATACATACATACATACATAGATAGATAGATAGATAGATGTTTAGTTTGAGCACAAGGCTAAAAGTATTAAGCACTTTTATTCAACAGTAATGATCTGATAAACAAGATCACTATATCAGAGAAAAATCGTAAACAAGTAGTACCAAATATAGTAAAATCTCATAGTTATTTGCATGTGTCAAAACATAAAACATATGGACAGACTGATTCTACAGAAATGGATGTGGATGTCCAATTATTTTAAAAACAAAAAAAAACAGTTTGAATTTCTAAGATGAGGAGTTATCATTACTGATGACAATTAACTCACAATTATAATAGCCAAGTAGATTAAAGTATTGGTTCATTAATTTTATGATTTAATAATTGTAAGCTTAATCTCTTGTACAGGTAGTACTGAACAAAAACAGGGCAAAGGAATAACTGAGCAGTACTAAATAAAACGACGAGAAGATATAACTAGACATGGACAGCGGAATAAGAAGAAAATACTCCGGTAGATAGAATGGAGTTCAATTGAAAATTCTCTGAAATTTACCCAAATTTCCAGACACCTGAAGAAGGCCAAAGAGTACAATGGCTGAAATGTCGTGATGATAACAACGAAGATGAGGTCAATTGTTCAAAAGTTTAATTCAGGGTTTTTTTTCTATTTTCCAATCCATCTATAATTATTAGATGGATTGAAAAACAGAGAACCCCTAAATTTACATTATTAGATTCTAATAAGTCAACAATAAACAGCAGGTGTAACGACATATCACAATTAAAACACAGGCTCTCGTATGCTCACCAAAGTTAAACAATGTTGATCTTGGTCAGAACCTAGATGGGTGGTCACTTGGAATACCAGCTGCTGTAAGCTCAGATGTACAAGTGGTGTAATGGATAACAAGTCAGAATTGGACATCAGAGAGCAGAACTCCAATACCAGTTGGGTTCCTTATATTCACTTATGTGCAAATTTGGAATTCATTGACCAAGCAGTCAGTGTTACTAGAGTTAGGTTTTTCTGTTTTCTCTCCCCACTCCCTGGCTGTCAACCTGAGATCAAAGTGTAGTATCTGTCCTTGGGCGGATAAACTGTATTTTATCCCTCAATTGTGTGTGTGCGCACGCAGGGACAAAGTACAACTGAAAATATTGTAGAGGGGTCCCTCCTCATTACACTAAAGAGAGAGGGGATTTCTAGTAATACCTGATACCAGTGCAACCAACTGTTACGGGGGCTGAGCTGTTTTTTGGACCTAGCTCAGGTGTGTGGTGGCAAGAAAATACTAAGAGTAGTATCTGTTCTCCTCATCTCTAGTGGTAAAGGTAATATTAGCCGTTTCCTTATAAGAAAACATTTAGCATTCACTGATCAAGCAGCCAGTGATATTAGCCTGGCAGCAATTTAAGCTTTGTCTAGATGAACAACTCTCATTATCCAGCAATGTAGGACATCATAATTGAAGGTGAACCAGAATTTTGTCGAATCATGTTTTAATCAACTGCAACATTTTTAATGCATCAGAGGAATATGTGCAGCAAGTCGGTTTATACAGCTGCAACACTCACTGCAAATTTTACATCATGACACAAATTCTCCAGATTATTTTATTAAATGTACAAAAAGAAAAGAGCAATTGTTCATTTCTTTCCCATTATCTTTTTTTTTTTGGACATTACTTTTTAATGACAAAGTCCTTGATTGATATATTTTCATCAACAACACAGTCTTTAATAGATTTAATGACTAATTCTTCATTAATCTCGCTAGCAACACTTAAGATTCTGCTTACTGACATCATTCAAACCAATAATCGGTTGTATGTCATTAACATTTAACAAAATATACCCAACATAAGATTTCAAGAACATGACAAAACAACTATTAAAGTAACAAAAAAATACCAATGCGAAAAGTCATACAAAAGAGAATTTGGTAAATGCTAATGAATGAAAGCTGGAAGCCACAGTTTGAATCTTTCTACTTTCCTTGTCTATCAAAATTAATTAACCTTTAGTCATCTGCATTATTAATATTACCTTCCTTTCCATTATATTCTTTTTCAAGGCCTCTCAAATGCAATATCCTTATTGTTAATTTCACTCAAAGTTGTTTTCTGCTTAAGTCAGAATTAAAAACAAAATCTTTTAACAATATTTAAAGTCATGCACATCTGAGAGAATCCTAGTTTAAGCAATTCAGCTACTAGAGCCAAAGCAGAAGAGCCAACATCACTTTCTCTATTTCATGACTCTTTATACCATATTGTTTGTTTACACTATTTTATAGAAGTAGTAGATATAGAATTTATTTTAAACAAATGACGGAATTTTACCAATATTGTTTTATTTTTTATTATTAATCTTCCTCGTCTTCTTGCTGCTTTAATAACAGCATTCAAGGTTGAATATTCTCAAATCAGACATAATTATCATAAAATAAGATTAAAGCATCAGCCTCTGATGAGGCTTACATTTTCATCTCGTATCTCACAAGCTCTTCACATTTCAGAATTCAAATATGATTAAAACAATGAGAAGCAAAATATAAGATGAAAAATTGGAAAAAGTTCATTAACACAAAAACAATATAAAGAAGCAAATTAGCCAAAAAAGATGTAAATATTTCACTACAGAATCCAAATAACCCAAGATTATTAATTGACAGAAAGAAGCAAATACTAAATAAAAATTTAAAGTAGAGATGATAATAATAATAATAATGAGACTTTTGATCTGATTAGTCATAGGCTTCGATGGTCAGATTGGTCATGGTGACATCCATGAAAGATGAACTCCAAGGAAATAAGTTGTGATTTTTTGTAAATCTATATACTTACCCATGTAAAAAAAATAAAATAGAGATAGCTAGCCTATCTAATGTTATGAAAGTTAATGTTAAGCTTTATTGGCAATTTAAAAAAAATAAGATAATTATCAACAATTCCTAACATTGTGACCGATTGATTTTAAATTTCATTTGCAAATTAACTTTTAATTGCTCCTTAAAATAATGGCCGATTAAAATCATTTCTCATAATTAATGTTAAACCAAAAATCTGTATTCATTCATAGATAATCCAATAAAATATATTATTTAGGTTCACAGTGGCAAACTGTTCTCATTTCCTTTGTGTTCCTTTGATAAGGAACAAGTTCCACTCAGATAGGTTCTATCCCAAAACTATTACTTTGTGGAACAAACTCCCATGAGAATGCTTCCTTGAAAACTGCTATCTTGGTATATTTAAGTCTCGGGTTAATCAATATCTATTCTACATATCCCTATAATATGCATTTCTTTCTTACTTTTTCCCCACTCCCCATACAATAAAATCTCACCCAGTAACACTACCTTGAGTAACCCTTAAGTCATGGGATGAACTAATATAAAAAAAAGAAAACTGATTTATCATCGGCAGGAACATAAATAGTTAAGTATTCCATATTTTCTAAGAAAAATAGCCTATTCTTGAAAAAACAAACATCCAAAACTCAGGCAAAATAACAAAATATGTTTGTATTAATTATAAATAAATATCTGTATTGCATATTAATACTTGAATAACTGTCCGACAGCAATTAACCTAATATTAGCTAAGAGTTCCTGTTTCGTCATTCTAATACTATTTAAATCCTTCATATGGAACTCGAAGCAAACAAAAGACACTCACAGGTCAGCCAGATCAACTTGAGAGGAAATCAAAGTAGACAATAATAATAATAATAGCGACATAATAGGATTTAAGCCTTCCCTGAAGGCATTTACTTGAAGAATGGATGATTCCATTTCCTATGGAGAAGGAGGTAAGGAGATGTTTGATCTGAGCAAGCTTCCTTCACTGAAAGTGGACAGCAATGATCAACAGATTCTGCTGGCAGACAAATAAGGAATTGATTATAACTTCAGGTTAAAAGCAGACAGTGTGTTAGTCCATCAACAACACGGCCTTTAATAGATTTAATGACTAATTCTTCATTAATCTCACAGGCAACGCTTAAGATTCTGCTTACTGACATCATTCAAACCAATAATCGGTTGTATGTCATTAACATTTAACAAAATATACCCAACATAAGATTTCAAGAACATGACAAAACAACTATTAAAGTAACAAAAAAATACCAATGCGAAAAAGTCATACAAAAGAGAATTTGGTAAATGCTAATGAATGAAAGCTGGAAGCCACAGTTTGAATCTTTCTACTTTCCTTGTCTATCAAAATTAATTAACCTTTAGTCATCTGCATTATTAATATTACTTTCCTTTCCATTATATTCTTTTCAAAGCCTCTTAATTGCAATATCCTTATTGTTAATTTCAAAGTTGTTTTCTGTTGCCATAGCAGGATATGACAACACAACTATGAAATTAAAACACACTATTCTTCAGGGATCAGAGTTACCTTCAGTGGCAGGATAAAGTTTTTGTACAGCAAATGAATTCACATATAGAGTGATAAATGTTAAAGTCACACAAGATAAAAATGCCATGCGTTCTGTTAAGTTGGCCATCTTCAGTTGCAGCTTCATTTTTCTCTAATGCCTCCAATGCATAAATATGAAAGTTAATAATTAAAAAAGTCTGCTGTTTTGGGTTTTTTGGGGGTTTTTTTAACAACAGATTAAAGCTTTAACATTTTATTGCAATTCTACAAGTGGCCAAAAAGATTTCTTCCAAAATAGATAAATATCTGGCTGTGAAACAATGTGAACATTAACCAAACTGATGTTTGTAACTGCAAGGATATAATTTCCACGTGACTGATAAGACTTAATTAAATTAATATCTCAAGTAGATAGATTTCAAATTTGTATGATTACAAGTGTCCATGCCTTCAGGAAATGCACACTTATCAATAAGTTCACAGTAAGTTTTGGTTACTTAGATGACAAATTTATACAAATGATACAAAGATAATAAACTTTAAATCAACTTGCACTTTTTACCTACCAGGATTTCTGTTGAGATCAGAGTATCAGACCTTTTTTTTTTAAATACAGAAGCACAAGAAACTTTACCAAAAGAAAACCTAATTATTTGAAAAAAAACAAACAAAAAAAAACAAACAAACAAAAAATGCCAAATATCTAGTTAACTTGTCTAGCAACACTGATTCAATATGACTTCTTGTAAAATTAAGTTTGGTATCAATATGGCTAATTAATAGTTGCAGAATCTTAGTGACAATGGTTTTTGTTTCTTTATTAAGATCAAAGCAACAAATGTAGGTGGTGGTGGTGGTAGACCAAGCATCTTAAGAACTTAATATCAACCAAGAATTTTCTTTATGACAAATCTTAAAACTTTTGATTGAAGCAATAGGACAACTAAAATTAGGTTTATTCAACATGATTGATTGAAAAATACAACAATTTAATTTTTTTATTTCACCCCCCCCCCCACAAAGCAAAACAATAGAATCACAATGATACAAGGAATGACTGAGTGTGAGAGAATATAAGGAAAAAATAAAATAAAAGAACAGGAATTAAGCCAGAAGATCAAAATTGATGGGAAAGCAAGAACCCAGAAGAGAGTTTCACAATAGACTCTATTTTGTATTTTAGACAGATATTTTTTTAAAAATTTTAACCAATGACTTCTTTCTAATTTTGAAAAAATTGCTTATTTTAGACATTCAACGAGTTTAATGCAAAATTCTGAACTGTTTTCAGTTGACAGTTAAGTTTACTTGAAAGTATCTAGTTTCTAAATATTTAAAGTGATACTGATATTTTGTCTTAGATGAATGAGATCTTCTCTTGTATAAAAAAAAAAAAATTTTAGTCCTAAGGATATTTTATTTTCTACAATTTTAAAGACGGTTTGAAATTTGAACACCTGTAAAAAGTTTCAGAATAATTTTAAAATCTCCTACTGAAATGTTTTATGTAAACTGGAATGTTCCAAAGAGTAGTTACTTATTTATTGTTGTTTTCCAAATTGACTGAGAAGCAAGAAGCTGGAAGAGAGTTCCACAAGTAAAATGTGCAAGAGAAGAAACTGTAGGACTTATAGAGTTTATATCTATAGCTATTTCAACTGTAAAAAGATTGGGCCGTTTCACTAATCTTGTAGCGTTGCTTAAATTCTTAAAGTCTAGGTTCCATAGAGAAAAGTTCATCTGAACAATTACCAAGAAATTATTTACAGAAATGGCACAGGGTAGCTACATTGATAAATCACTTTTATATGCTAATAGACAAATAATGAAAAAGAAATTAGTTTCCTCCAAGTGATTTTTTTTTTTTTTTACTTAACAGAAATTGCCTTAAAAACAGAGGGGATGGTATCAGTAGACATAAATGCAAAGTTAGGGTATAAAACAATGAACCTTGAGACATTTCCAAGCCTTCATAGCCAAACAGTTATTCAAAGTTGATTGGATAGCTATGAAGACAAAAGGACTTATTCTTATCTAGATATTTATTAAAATTCTATTTATACATAATTTCATGTACAATTCCCCCCACCCATTTTGGGATATAAAAAACATAAATACATTTTTGCATATAATTCAATCCCGATTTCACTATGCATGGAAAGAGTGAAATGAACATTTTCAGTTTGCATAATACGTTATCTTACATTTAAGACAAACTTAAAAGACATTGTCAAGCCTCAACTGGGATATCTTCGGTCACTCCAGAAAGTACAAAATAGTGAGTGTGTGCTATGAAAAAGTACCCATCCACCTACTGGTTATGTAGAGTTGATCATTCAGAAGAAATGAATTAAGATTGTTAGTCATTTTAGTCAAGACAATTTTTCTCCCCAAAGAAGAATCAGCAATATTATTGGTCCTTAAATAATAAGAGTTAAAGATTTTGGCTAAGATCTTGGCTAACCATTTGCAGATTGTCCTGTCTAGTCTGATTGGCTCCGAACAGACTTGTGCTGTAAAGGGTAGGACTATTCAGGACAACCTTCATATGGTATGCCTGATCATCGAACAAGTCGACAGTGAAGCCGCGCTGATCAATTTAGATCAATCAAAGGCCTTCAATAGGGTTGACCATCAATTTCTGGGGGCTGTTCTTTCGGCGGCCAGTTTTGGGCTGTATTTTCGCACCTGGATCCGACTTCTGTATATGACTCCCGGTGCGCTGGTGGAGGTGAATGGGGTATGATCAGAGCCTTTCATATTGTCTCGCTCCATTCATCAAGGTTGTCCGCTTTCACCTTTGCTTTACGTCCTTGCATTGGAACCTTTCCTTTGCAAGTTAAAGGTGAATCCGATCCTACGCGGAATTTCCCTGCCCGGTGCTACAACATCAGCCAGGTATTCTGCCTATGCTGATGACTTTTCGGTTCTTATGTCAAGCAGAGCCGAGATTGATGAAGTCAGCAAAAGAAATCAGTGGTTATGAGATGGTGACAGGGGCCAAGATCAACCACAATAAGTCTGTTGGCTTGCAGTTGGGTGTATGGAAGGGAGTTTCTCTTCCCGGACCTTTCCTCTGGATGGATGGGCCGGTCAAGATTCTCGGCGTCTGGTTCAGTCCTGATCTCCAGTTGGAAATGAATTGGTTGGAGGTGCAAGGGAAGGCCGAGATTGCAATTAATCTGTGGTCTCAGAGGAATCTTTCTACCGATTCTCCTTTACCGACTCGCTGTGCTTCCACTTCCGTCTGACACTTTACTGCGGTTAGTGAGGCTCTTGTTCTCCTTCTTGTGGGGAGGCAAGGCTGCCAGAGTCTCTCGCGGGATCTGTTGCCTTCATCTATCTGAAGACGGTCTGGTCATGCCGAGCATTGAGATTTGTCAATATATGCTTCACATCGGCTTCCTAGATTGAATATGTAGCAAACCGGATGAGGAGGGCACCTTCTGGAAGGAAGACGCCCGTAAGAAATTACAATCCCTGAGAAGTGTGCACTCGTGCTAGGCGGAGGCCCACCGTTTACCCCGAGCCAAATGCTGCTCTTAACGTGAATGTCATATTGCTCTGAAACGCCTCTTACAGGCATCGGATGGCCTCTCCAACGTCCAGGCGTTGTCTCGCAGAGTATTATATCAGGTGTTAGTCAGGGGTTCCATTCGTGATGAGCTGATTGACGAGCTCAGACTGACGAAGCGGGAGGCTCGCTTAATATGGCCTTGGACACCCAGGTTGAAATGTCTCAATAATGATGAGGCATCACTCACCTGGCCGACACTGTGGTGGGGAGGTAGAGACCCTGGGTCACGCCTTCTTTCATTGCAGGTTGGTAGTGCCGTTGTGCAAGTTTGTTGAAGGCCTCATGGTCTGCATGCTGCCGGGAAAGTTCTTTGTCCTTGAGGCCTCTTCCGTTTGTAGCAATGTGGCACCACCGCTGACGAAGGCGGAACAATATGTGTTCCACTGCTTGCTAGGTGTTATGAGAGTTGTGATTTGGACGACACATCTGAAGGGATTCTATGGAGGCGAGAAGTTCACTTCTTCCCAACTGATCTTGTACGTTAAGCATCAGCTTAAAGTCAAGATTAGGACGGAAAGGCGGCTGCTCACTTCATCAGAATTCAGCAAAAGGTGGGTGCGTCTTGCGCGCTTGTGTCATGCGAAAGGGGCTGACCTTGAGTGGCACTTTGATGCCGATTAGGCATCAGGATATTGCTCTTCCTGGGTTGAAATTGTGCAACCCATCCCGAAACTAGGCTAGGTTAGGTTCATTTTTTATGCTTTAGTTTCCTTTTCTTTCAGTTAACTTAGCTAGGGTATGTATGCTCATTGGCCCCTTTTATTTCTGTCCCTATTTTTCTTTAAGTTTAATTCCCCATCCCCTCCCTCGTTAGATCGTAAGTGATGTCAGTTCGCTGGTGGATGCGGGGCGCCTTTCGTTTCACGTATTTGTTGTTGTGTTTGAATGAGTGCGTGTCAGTGTGAGTGTTTCAGATGAATGAATGTTTTATACTATTATAGTCCCGCATCGTTTTCAGCCAGTGAACTGATATTTCTGCCACATTTAGTGATTTGGGCGGGGGGGTTATTACTAATATTATTTTCGTTAATTTCTTGTAAATAGTTTTGTATTCATATTGTAAATACTCATTGGGGTTAGCTTTTAGAATTGTTGTTTTATTCCCCCCATCACAGACAATGAATTGTAAATATGGGGACTAGTTAGTATTTTCATAGAGACAGTGAGGTATTATGGTGGTTGTAGTAAGAAAGGTACGTATGAATGTGGTGTTTTGGTGTAAGAAATAGTTTGTTCGATTGGGTCAGTGTTTGTGGCTAGCTAAGTTATAGTTAAGACAGAAGAAGACCGTCCTTTCCCCAATCCTCCCTTCGGCCTTGTGCCACATTTCTGTATTAAACAGAATAAATATTGCTCTTTGCTATGGTACATAGACATTTTTTAATTTAAGCATAGTACGAGACTGGTGGCAAGATCTCATCAATTTACAGTTGAGCTGACGAGATGTAACCATAAATTCTACGCTAACAATTTCTTTTCTTGCACTTCTCGATTGTGGAACTCCCTTCCAACTCTATGCTTTCCAAACAACATTTTAATCTTTAAAAGTTTAAATGCAATGTCAACCGCTATCTACTGTCCTCCTGATTATTCTTTCCTCTTCCTGCTAATTATAAATGTTTTTCTTCCTAATTCTCCCACACCTTGTAACAACTTGTGTCTTAGTAGCTTTACTACCTGGCATGGGGTGATACCAATTTAAAGAAAAAAAAGAAAAGGCTTCTGTGTACATAAAATAGTCATTTCGAGTGAAGCCATTTTAGTACAAGACCACTACTCATATCATAACTAAATCCCTAACAGTATTCATGCACAGCAAACATTCAGAAGACAAGATTTCTCGCATGTTATACTCATAAATACAGAACAGATTCCAATAAACAAATTCATTGTCATGAAAATTGAGAAACTACAAAGTAACAAATGAAAAGCACTTCTTTCATAAAATAAATAACAAATTGCAGTGAGAGGTTTTGAATTACAAGCAGTTTTGGAAACCCAACAGATGGTCTTAATTGAGAACATTTTCAAAACAAAGTGCATTTTCCATGCCAATAAATTTACAAAATCTTGAAATCATTATTTTTATTTCTCTTCATCAGAGACAAAAATTAATGATTGCTGTATTGAGTGATTGTAACAAACATTTTTTTAAATTTTTATTCTTGAAAAGAAAAAAAAAAACAAAAATTCTTGCTTGTTAATGGCTATCTGCAAAAGTCTCTCCATATTGTGATGTGTAGAGTTCAAGTCATGATACAAATCATTGCTTTTGGCATCAACAAATTTAACTTTGTCTTGTTAATTAAATGATAACCAACAGATTTATGTGAATAAAAATTTTAAACTTAGACAGAGTAAGGGAATAGAGATTTGAAAATTACAGACCCCAGTTTTTTTTTCATTAAATGAATGCGCATCATTATTAGGAAAGAAAGAAAGAATGAAAGAAAGCAAGTTAAACATATTAACACCAACACTTTAATGCAATGATTCCCAGTGTGGGGTGCATGCCCCACTGGTGGAGCATGCATAGAATGTGCACCCTTTGGCTTACTATACCAACAGAATAAGGGGCAATTCAAGAATGAGTTAACAGTGAACCGTTTTCTAGTGAACTCAAATTTCATTTTGCATTATTATTTCATGATTAAAATGATCAAAGTATATTACACATCAGAATTTTAGAAATACCAAAATGGGACATGGCCCAAAATCAATTGGGAACCACTGCTTTAATGTAGAGACAATTCTCCTCTTTTTGTAAATCTCCAAAATTCACAAGTTCTACAAGAAGTTTTTCTTTCCAAGGAAAACACGAGTGAAGAATTTAACAATGAAAAAGTATTTGAATTAAAAAAATTATTAACAATATTAAGTCAAACTAATTCATAATAAAATCTGTCCCATAATCAGTGGTACATTTTCAAAAACATTTCACACACCAAAACTTAACAACTATTATGGGATGACATAGGTAGTATTTTTTTTTAATGTGTTTTAGTTTTTTTTGTTCTAGTCAATCAGTTATATTTAATGACTAATAAATTGGTTAACAATGTGACTAACAAGTAAAAGATAAAGAAATTAGATAAAAACTAACAAAATTTCTATGCAATATTGAAGAGACTCATCAAAGTGTCTCTAAACAATAATTGGTACTACTAGGTAAATAGTAAACAAAATGGTATGTAGAAGAAAAGCATGACAGAATGCTTGATGATAAAAAGTTTCTACAGATCAATGATTGCATATTAATGGTCAAAGAATAGCTGAAAATGTTATAATAAAATAAAAATTTTTTAAAAATTAAAAAAAAAAAGAGAGTCAAAAACTGATACAAATGACCTAATAGTAAAAGAAAATCTCAAAACAAAATTATTATAAAATAGTTCTCAAGAAATTCTTTTTATAATTAAACAGACTGAATTATTTCAATGTATCATCTTTAATCCTTGGCAATTTCCTCAAAGTTAATTTCTAAAATGTTTAATTAGTATTTAAGACTATATTGTGTTTGGTGATAAATAATTTTATCGAGAGCAAAAGAGGAAATGATGAAACCTGATGACTAATAAGTTGATTAGTTTTGACTATCAAAATATATTTTAATAATTCACTATTACAAAAGTGTTTGAAAATTTATTTAAGCTGAGCTCATAGAAATTCTATAATTGACATTTGACACACATCATTACGTTTACATTTTACAGGTGATAAATTGTAAGCATTTATTAAGTAAGCACACTGTCATCTACTGCATAACAGGTTATAATAAGTTTTCAAATAGTTTTCATGACATGCATTTTTCCTCCACTGCATTCATTTTCAAGGTCTCTCATTTGAAGTATCCTTATTGTTAATTTCCCACAAAGTTGGTTTCTGTTGCCATAGCAGGATATGACAACACAACTATGAAATTCAAACATACTACTGTTCCGGAATCAGAGTCACTTTCAGTGGCAGGATAAACTTTTTGCACAGCAAAGGAAGTCACATTTGAGTGATAAAGATTGATCATGCAGAGTGGGATTTGTGGAAATTCCACTGTTTTTGCTTATTTTTATGACTGAAACTAATTATTTTGGGCAGACATATTTCCTATTACCATTTCTATGAAAGAGATTTAAATGCCCAGAGGGGCATTGTCACTTCATCTCCCCCCAACACATATACAGCTTCAAAGCTCCTGGTAATGAGGCTTGTCAGAAGTTAAAAAAAGGATTTACTCTGACTGCTGCTAGAATTATATCAAGAATTTGTGGACAGGGGACAGGCAAGCTGCTGCAATGCATGTGCTAAGGAATGTAATATGATGATGCATTAATTGATGAGTGTTTTTTTTTAAAAAGTATTTCTTATTGGAATTCTTAATAAGAAAATAATGTCATATGTAAATGCAAATAACATGAAGATAGGTATTTATCAAATTTTATGCAGGTAGGGATATATTATGCAATTGCAAATGTGAAGATTTCCATTCATGTGCAATTAAGAAGTGCGTGACATATTACAAGCACAAAATGCAAGTCATTAAAATTACTTATGATGCATAGAAATCGATATTTGTGCAATATTCCAGAATGGATTTACGTAAAACTGAAATGTTCCTCCCACTCTCTAATGTTTACATATTTTATGTTGTCTGTTGCCGAGTTTAAAATCCAATGAGAGAAACATCTCGGAAATAAATTGACAGAGAGTGGGAACAAAATTTCAATTCTCTCTTCCTGTCATATATAAGATGAAACTGCCACCACACAATTATCTCATTAACATTATGTACCGACTGCCAGGAAAGGTCAATGTAAGTGGGGTGGCAGGGTGGGGGGAAATAGCATCATGCATTCATTATTCCATTCTGCTTTTCTTAATTTGATAGAAAAATTAAGAGAAATCAAACAAAATGTCTAAAAGACAGGTATTTCAAAATTAAATGTTACCTTTAAAAATATCAGTAGCCAACAGAGAGGTGTGAGGCATTCTCTCTCTACGATAAAATTTATGCAACTATTTCAAAAACAGGATTAGTTGGAAGATACTTCTAACATACTCCGACCCCAAGGCTGAGCAAAACCTTTCACATTTTAATGAAAACTTCTGTAGGTTAAAAAAATAAATAAATAAAACAAAAAAAAGTGTAACAAAATATTTATCTTCATATTCTGTCTTCAATAATTTTTGTTACAGTAAATCCCCAGATTACAACAGATCCGACCTACAATGATTTGTGTTTATGACACAATATCCATTAATCTTGTTTCCTGATTGTACGCCATATTGGATTGTTGAGCATTCATTCTCTTTCGTTCATGTTGTGTTTGCGGAAACTTATTGCCTTTCATTATGGCTCCCAAGTGTAGTATAACCTCTTCTGATGACTGTGCTTTGAAGAAAAAGAAAGCTATCACCATGAAAGTGAAATTAGACATTGTTAAATACTCAGAAAAGTTAGAAATAGCAACAAACATTGGCCAGTTGCTTTGTTAAAGTCATTCGAATGTCAAAGATTATTGTTAACATATACCATAGAAATGTGTTGTTATAGTGGTTGGTTGTTTTTGTTTAGTGGCATATCAACACCTCTATGGGTTATTTAATGCTGAAAACTAAATATTTTGTATGCAATTTTTATTTTTGGAGATAATAATGGTTTTAGTGACACAAATCTTATTAATTAACACTTACCTATAGGAGAGGTGGTTTCATGCCTTTCTCAAGGGTCTTTGCGCGTAAGTGAATATAACGAACGCGACTGGAATTGGAACTCAGCTCTCCGATTAACAATTCGGAACCATTATGCATTGCACTACCTGCATATCTGAGCTTACAGCACCTGGTATTCCTAAGTGGTCACTCATCTAGTTACTGATCAGGCTCAGTATTGCTTAATTTTGGTGATCATACAGGAACCAGTGTTTCAATGTGATTTGACTTGAATGCAGTGTTGTTATATCTTAGATTATTAATTTACTATTGTGTTAACATCGGTGAATCAACCCCAGTATTTCTATTTTATAAATCCTTTTTCTGGATCCACTTAGAAACACAATATGAAAAACTTAATATTAAAAATTATATAGGAAAGACAACATATTCAAAGAATTGACCCTTTAAAAAAGAAAAAAAAAGTCACTTTTACAGTGGAATGAACTTTGGTAATGTTAATTCAATTTCAAACTTGAGGATGTCATTCATAACAAAGATTAATTTCTCAGGCATGTTAATCAACTTGTCTTTATAAGATTACAACTTATTCAATTAATTAGGAAAAATTGACAAGTGTCAAATTTATTATATCTAAAGCTGACTTGAAACAACTGAACTAAAATTGTTATTGAGAAAAGAAATATATTAAATTAACCCTAAAGCTAATGTAGAGGTTCAAGACTTGGCGTAGACAGTCACTTATTGAATTGATTGCAAAATATATAAAGTTTATGTTTATATGTAACTAAATCTTGTTTTTGGAAAGCAGAGGCAGGTTAATTAAAATCTGTCTACAGCAAAATGTTTTCAAACATTTGGAAACATTTAACTTTTTTTTAATATTAATTTTTACTTAGAAGGTGACATTGATTTACAAATACAAAGTTGCCACAATCATTATCAATGTTTCTTTAAAATGGTATATCAAACAACATACCAAGATATACATTTAAACTTATTACTTTAACAGCACAAAAACTGTTTGGTAGAATAGGTGAGAATTTTTGTTTCTCTGTAAACAAATAACAAACACCTTATACTTAAATTTCTCCTGCTATCCAGAAATAGAGAATTCCTATGAAACCCGATATTCATTAACAGAATTTACATTAAAAAGAGCAGTCGCTCTTAATTTATACAGTCATTCTTCAGAATATTTGCAAAGGTATAAGATTATTGCAAAGATTTACAGGAAATTGACATTAATTTTGGAAGGCTGCATTAGTTTAGGACCAGCTTGCAAGATGTTTCGAGTGTCGACAAAGAATTGGAGAAAGATGGAAAAATGTATATGAGGAGAAATAGTCAAGCATGTCTCGTAATTTTGATTTTCTGAAGCAGCCAAACTTCAATTTTTGACATCAAAACAGGCAAACCTAGAAAACTCATTTCTTTTTTATGAAAATTGTTTCTTTTACATCATTTTGAATAAAAAGAAAAACCTGTTGATTTTGTTTAGCTGCATATCAACACATCTATGGGTTATTTAATGCTGAAATCTAAATATTTTGAACAATTTCATAGCTTCAACTGAATATATTTTGTACATAGTTTTATACTTTGAGTAAAGGTACATCTTTTTAGATATGCAGTTTGTAGATGAGAAAATGTATTGTTGGTAATTTTACTATAAAATGTATTTTTATATTTTAGTGTTGACTTGATTGTCATTTTGCTATGAAAATGTATTCTTGGTCATTTTATTATAAAACTGTACTATTGATTTTTGTTTTGGAGGTTCACTATTTGGCCATAGTTTATGACTGGAGAAATAGTAGATGGCATTATTCTCAAAAACAAAAAACAAAAAACAAATGATGAAAACAAAAAAGAATTTACCTTTACAGTGGCTGCCCTAGGTATGCCATAAATGAGGGCCAGTTCTCCAAAACTACCACCTTCTCCAATTGTGGTTACATGTTCATTGTTCACATAGACCTGCAAAAAGAAGTTAGCACTGGTATTAGACAAATGAAAATAAACAGTTATTTCAGGATTTTCAGAAGTATTTTAATTTAGTGATAAATTTTAACTAATATTTCTTCCATCTTAATCTCAGTTGCTTTTTATTTCAACTAATTAGAGTGCCACTCTTTAGTTGTTAGTGGACAATACAGATTAGAAATAAGAAAGTTTATTTTCTATTTTCAATTCACACTGTAGTCAGAATAGTGGCAAGAAAAAATGAATTAAGATTAAAGAAATTCTCATCAAAAAAAATAATGATGGTTAAGTACAGAAATATACTTTAGTATTAAATAAAAAGAGACAGCTAACGACGAGAGCAAGAAATGAGATAATGACATGAAAAAGGAATTACTGTCAAATGTTGAAGAGACAGCATTTGCCAATGTCTGAAGTTAATGAATTTTTTAAAGTAATGTTTTCAACAATCAATTTTATAAAAAAAAATTAAAAAAATTAAAAAAAATCTCACTTTTATAAAATAGATTTCAGAATGTTACATGAAGGTAAAGAATTTGCGCAATCTTTCTCATAAAATATGAAATTGATCGAGTTGCTGAGGTATAATTGCTTTGGGCTTTCATTTTATGCTTTTGTTCTATCATAAAAAAATGTTATAAACCTTTTCTATACAGAGCTGAAAAAGTTCAGAGAATAAATAAATGGTGACAAGGATCAGATCAATGGTTCAAACAAGTTTTGAAACGATAAAGGCTCATCTAATAATTACAGGATTTATTCTTGAAAGCAACATGACATTTTGTATTAATGAAGATATGATATTTTAGTCTGATGATGGAAATGGGTTTTGGCAAATCATTCATGTAAAGCAAGTTCAATCATCGCTGCATGTTCGACATTTGTGGTCTTTATGCCAGACTAAACTGAGTAAAGAAGAGACAACAAAAAGAGAAAAACTCATTTGGTTGATAACCTTTGAGGCAAGTTGATAACTTACAAACTATCATCAAATACACTCGGAAGATTTTCCCTTTAAATGCATTTTTTGCATCATGCAATTCAAGGAATCATCAGGAGTAAAAATATTGTCAAAAGTAATTTATGAATTCAAAGAGCAAGGAATTTATTTCTGTATAACACTCCCCAATTTCCATCTAAGAATTACTTTTGAAAAGACAAAATTAACAGCAAAGAAAAAGAATGGAAGCTGACATTTCAAAAAGACGAACAACAAAGACCAAGGATTCGTATGGAAATGTCAAACTTGCAGCAAATGGAGAAATAATTTCGTAATAACTGTTTTTGAACTGCAGGAAGAGAGCAGCATTTTTTTTTGGTCTACCCAGCTGTAGAACTGCTCATGAAGTTGAACAAAGTTGTTATTTTCATCTCAAGAAATAAAAATTGGAAATGTCATCTTGAGCAAATTATTTTAAACTTTGCCAGCGTGCTAAAAGAAATTTTCTGCTTTTCGAAACCTTGCCAACTTGCAGAAGGAAATGTCCTGCTTTTCAAAGCTTTATCAACTTAAGTAAATTTTTCTCTTTTTGAAGCCTTATCAACTTGCTTGTGTAAATTGCCATCTTTTTGAAGTTTTACCAACTTGCTCATAGAAATTACCTTATTTTCAAAGCATTTTTAACTTGCTCTTAGAAATGACTTGGTTTTCAAAGACTTGTCAACTTGATCAATGTTCTGTTAGTCCGAAAAGTTTGGGGAAAAAAATTTAGTGAATTCTTTTGTATACTAGCAGTTGCATCAGTTGTCATAATAATTATTCAACTGTCTTCATTCCAGTTGCTGATTTAACTTATTGTCATTAACTCACCAAGGAGAACAAAAGTATATTTTAAATCAGAAAAAAAAATTTTTTTCTTTGATTTCAAGATTTAAGTGTCATATTTGAAGGCATATAAGCCCTCTCTGACTCCCATCTCTTGAAAAATATCTCCCAGATTTTATTCGAACCTGGTTGCTAAATGTTTACACAGTCACTGTTATTTACCAAGATTGGTATCTAACCAACTCTATAATATTGAGGAATGTGTGGGAAGGCTTTATAGACTATCACTTATGAATTACACTTTATTCATGACATAACTCATCTATCTAGATAATAAAAATATATTCATAAGATTTATGATAGAAATATCTTCAACAACTTTGTAATATATAGCAAAATTTATTAATAGTTTGCTTTTTTTTTTGGTCAGCTTTCATATATAAATCTTGTGTCATTCAAATAGTACAGAGAACATGGCATATTTGTTGTATGCCAGATTTTAAACTGCTTTAAGTATTTATGATAAAAATCATCTGATCAGAAAATTTTGAACAGCGACACAGACTTCAAATCTGTAAATGAAAATAAATCTGGAGCCAGCTTCAAGATTTTATAAGTACTTGATTTATTTAAAATTCCATTCTTTTGTGAAAAGAATTGTGTATGGCTGGAATATTTCAACATACATCTTACATTGTAATATCTGATTAAGGTGAGGCCAACACTAATGGGGAGACAGATAAAAGTGCCGTGTATAAGATGTGATGCTGAAAAGTTGTCAGCACAACTAAGAAGCCATTCCAAAAAAGAAATAAAAGATCTGACATTTGGTCAGATTTTAGGAAGTGGAGTAGGTCAGAAAATTTTTCAGCACCCCATTTGAGCAGACCAAAAATAAAAGAGAGAACCAATATATTCATTTAGGATAAGTTTAAAATCTATAAATTTGGTAAGTGATATTGTCAGGAGTCAACCAAACAGATTGATTGATTGGCTGGCTGGTTGATTATTTAACTGGCATATCAACCACTATCGGTCATTAATGTTACAATTTTTGGATACATCCTTATTAACTAGTGAGCCAACCAAAATGAGCTGACTCATTTTATAGTTTACCAAGAGAAGGTTAACCAATCAGAAAACTTAAAATATTCAATCCGATGTGTATGAAGGTGGCCATTTTGTTTTCTCGGAATATCCACTGCTAACCTGTCAGATGAAAGACCTGAAGAACTACGCTTTCCTACTCTCTCCGAATATTCACTGCCAACCTCTGATATGGAAGACCTTAAGAATTATTGAACAGCTGCTACTGGATATTGGTGTTGTTTCATTGAACAAATTACTTACGTTGGATTTCTACATTCAGACTACGGTGAACATGTATAACAATTAATGCCAAAAGGGTAGGTTGGTTGGTTTGTTTTGGTGGTATGACAACCTCCATGGGTCACTCAATACAAGGGTAGGTTGGTTTGTTTTGGTGGTATGACAACCTCCATGGGTCACTCAATAGTGAAATCCAAATACTTTGTGTATAACTATGATTTTAATTAGAGATGTTTTGTATGCCATTTTATACTTTCAGGGCAAATATATGTTTCTTTTTAGAGATTATAGTTTATAGATAATAAGATATATTGTGTTTTCTTCTATAAGTGCTGGAAACAGCCTACTTCTTTCAGATAGCCTATAATTTGAGAAACACGTACATTTTTGAAAAGCAGGGTAAGGTTTTGTACGTTACAGTATTTCTTGCTTGTTTTCTTGTATTCTTTGCAGCCAATTAGGATTTGCCTAACAGTGAGCAATTGATCACAAGAGATGCACCAAGGTGCAGTTTCTGCTTCCAGTAAGTATTTGTGTGTAAGATGCGTATGTCCAATTCGAATTCAACTTAGCACCATGTCCTGTCAGGTAATGGTTCTCTATTTTCCACCATGACTGTCGACTAATGTTTGTACAGTTTGGAAACATTTTCCCAAATTGTTTACAATTTTCTTTTAATGTATTGTGTGATTTTATTTTTGCAATCTGTATATATATATGGGAGTTTATGTTGGTTATTGTCATTTTGGTTGCCGCCATTGTGATTGCATCAGATTTTTGATCAACCAAATAGAAAAGATTGACCATTTCTGCATACCATACTTTTCATCCTAGTGATTTTTTTTTAATCATTTCACTTCAAACAAAACTAAAATGCAAATGGATATGGAGAGTGAAAAAGAATGAGAAGACTTTAGGAGGAGCTGGGAACCCAACCCTAAATGGGAGAGGGGGACAAGGGATAAACCTACACTCCTGTTCAAAAGACTCGTAACAAGCATTGTTCTTGATTGATGTGGAAGAAACGAAACTGTCAATTTTCTACACATTTTATTCCTATTGTAACAGAGTTATATTCATGGTCCTTAATATTTTCATTCAGTCCTTTTCTTGGTCATGTCTATAACCCTAAATGTTACCTTCTTAAAATCTTTCTTCAGAAGACGTATCTAGGTAAGTTCTTAAAATTACATGTGTCGTCTCCAGATTTTCAACAGCCTCTAACAGCTCACTCCCCACAATCACTATTTAGTCATTTGGAAAAATGATACATTGAATAATTGAGCAAAGGCAAAACATTTTTAACAGAAATATATGAGAGAGAGGGGGGGAGAAAGAGAAAAAAAAGAGAATTATTAATGTTATTGTGTAGGGTTCAATTTATTCTCAAGATCTTTTATTTTCCTTGACTCCAAAATGGTTTTGTGTATGTTTTCAAATCTTATTCTGAGACATACACATCTTCTCTTTCAAATGCATCATGTCTGGAACTTTTATGAGGTAAATGGTTTTTAATAATAGACAAGAAGAAATCATAGCAGGCTCTAAGCTCAGTGGTTCAGTCCCCAGTAGAAAATGAATGGGACATATAAATGGATTTTTACAAAATCTCCAAGAAAACAGTACTCACAAATTTGCAATCAATAGTCATTTAAAATTAATTTGCAACTAAGTAGGTATTGTCAATATACTAGTAAAATCAATGACAAATTCATTTACTCTAAGTGCAAATCAGCAAAAAATATTTTTTTTGGATTCAACTAATTTATTTGCCATATCCCATAATAGTTGGCCTCATGTGAAATGTATCAACTTTCATGAGAGACACAGACAGTATAATGCAAGAAACATATCAATACTGATGTACACAAATATTGAAGACTTTATTGTCATAACACGAGAAACAGTATCATTGTTTTCCTCTGTCATTTATCCTCTTAATATCATTATATAAAGTTATTATTGAATCCATCAAGACGCAATGTGTCAGATGTGCACTTCTATTAATAATAAAAGGAGAAATTACTGATGTACACGTTATCTTCATTCTTATTTTTGTTATAAAATTACTCTTGACAGCTAATGAAAAGATAGAGTGTTTTGATGATGTATGACAAAGAAGAGCCAACTCATAAAAAATAATGAGGTAGGCGGTTGTAAATATCTTCTGACAATCATTTTTGGGAAAGGCATTTAAGTACAAAGTTGGAAACTCCCTAAGAATACTTTAACAAGATTTTCTGAATCACTTAAGGATCTACAGTTTCCATATTTAGGCAGTAGGGATCTTCACTTTAGGATTTTAGATATTATTTCACAATTGATACATTTGGTTCCGTAAAAGAGCTTCGCTTGAATGTTACCTTATGCAGGCCATCCTTATAACATACTAACAATAAGAGTTTAAAAAAGTATTTTTACAATGATGTCCACCCTGTACAAGGCCCAAGAGCCACTCTAGGTAGCGGGTAACAGAGTAAGAAGCATATTTTATGGGGATATGTGGGGAAGATAATGGTTAAACTCAAACAGGTTAAGATTGTAGTGATCAGGGAGGCATCGTCCTGGGAGTTGGTTCCACAAAGCAGTAAAGAAGCTGCTTGGGCGGAACTTACATGTTACCAACGGAATATGAAGGGAATGAGGGTGGTTCTCAACAATGTGTGTGGGGCATAACGAACCTTAGCAGTGAAGGTTAAAACTGGTGAAATTAAGGTATGTAGTTCACTTGAATACTTTCCATGGAAATAACAATAGAACAGAAGGAGCTGTGGAAAAATAATTCATCACCCACAAGGATGAGGAGATGCTTTTGGACTATTGAGACTAGAAAGTGAAGACTGGGCAGTTCCTGTTCATATAGGGCAGCAGGACTCCATTTTGGCCTGACCTGGTTATTGATAGTGGATAAGCAGGAGGAAGTGAAGTATTTACTGAAGCATTAAAGAGAACAGATTATTTTTTAGCACCTTTAGTGGTGGACCATAAGTAGTTTCCATTTGAGGTCTGGATGAGCGCGCTTAAGTCCTAGTCAATTATCTTTAATTAAACTATGTGCATGCATGTACAAACAGAGAAAGTTTTTGATCATAAAAACATTTTTAAATAGAAGTGGTTTATGCAGATGACAATTATTTAATATTAAATGAAAATTAGCAAAAGAAAAATGTGTTTGAAAAGAGAAACAGTTTCAGAGTTTTGACAAATAAAATTAATCAGATATTTAAAATACTTACATCCACTTCCCCTTGATCAATGACATAAAAGTTGTCTCCATCATCACCTAAAAAGAAACAAATTTCAACCCAGATGAGTATAAAAATTAAATTATCAACAAATGTTATCTGAACAAAAAAAAAACAACAATATATATAAATAAATATATATATATATATATAATTATTTATTTGAAAATTATAACATAAATATGTTATAAAATCACTACAAAAATAGCCATTTTGTTTCAACACTTCTGGTGTCTTATCAAGTTCCTGTGTACTGAAGAAACCATATTTTAAATCAGTTAATTTATAATATATATACACACACACACTCTCTCGGGATGTGATTGGTAAATTGTTACCATTTTATATTTTTAATTTCACGCCCTGCATGTTGTTTTGATTTTGTCTACTGCACTGTATAGTAGGGACAGTTGACACAATTCACTCTACCAAAAATTTGGGAATGACATGCTGTACTGCTTGGTATTCACACTGGAAGCTCTAATACAAACATTTCAGTGTGTTTGGGTAGAAATCTGAGAACAGTGCAGAGGATTTGGAAAAAGTTGGGTGAGTCTAATGGTTACAAACAGCAGCTTGGAAAATTCACTCTGATTGTTCTGACCAGAAAAGAACTCCCAAATCTGTTGGTGAGGGCCTCAGACCAGAGGCCTACATCAAGTGCCTTGAGGAAGTAGTACTGCCCTGGCTCAAGAGGCAACACTATGTCCGGCAACAGGACTTTGCACCATGCCACACAAGCAGGAGAACCCAGGCATGGCTGTTGGACAATTTATGCAATCATGTCACGCCTTAAATCTGGCCACCTAACTCTGCAAACTGCAACCCACTTGATTATTATGTATGGGGGCACAATTGAGAGAGAGAGGGAGAGACCAACAAAATTTCTTGTAACACCAAAAATGAACTGAAGGCAAGGATTATAGCAGCATTCGCCAACTTAAACTTGGAGAACATCCAGAAGAGTTACAGGAGATTCCAAAGTTGTCTGGAGGCAGTGGTTGAAGCCAATGGTCATTTTATTGAATAAATTTACTCTCTAGTATTTCAAGATATTTTTGTGTAATCTTGGTAAATATATTTGTTAAAATGAGATGTCAGTTTTATTTACATTTTAGTGTAATTTAGACAATTTAACCATCACAATGAGTGTCTGTGTGTTTATATATATATATATATATATATATATATAATGTAAAAATCAATCAAAATTTGAAATATTTTCTTTTCATATCACAAAAAAATCTCATTCTTGATTCTGACAGAGGAAAGTACAAAGACATAGAGAAAATAATGTGGTCATTTATTGAATATTATAGAGAAATAAAACTGGTAACAATGGCTGACTAAAAAAAAATATGAAAAAACAGCAGCACATATTTTTCCTTCTCCAAGGAAATTTTGTGTTGTTAGACAAAGATTCAAATAAAAATAAGGAAAAGAAAAATGACTTTCAAATTCAGTGATATTTTTACGCAGAATAGAACTAACAAATCAATACGCCCCTCATTTTAGGCTTATTTAAGAAGGCCCAACTCCAAAAGACATTTACACCACATTATACAAATAATATTAAGAAACACATGCTTCTAAAATAACTAATTCTTGCATCCCTTTTGCTCAGATTGCAAAACGCACTTCCTTCCTAACAGTTGACTTTTATAAAAAAAAATCTTAAAAAATTTTTTTAAATATAATTTAAGGAAGGAAAAAAAAAAACAGTAAACAAAAAACAAGCTCCAAACTGTGAAGAACACCTGTTGTTCCTCTTTTAAATTTAATTAACTTCTTAAAATATCAGTGAGGTGAGAAGAGGTAACAGAGCAGAAATCAAGGACAGTGGCAAGTGAAAGTCAAATGTGTGGTTTGAGTGGTGAATAGTAATAAGCGACGCTAGTAATGAATTTTGATCAAGTAAACAGCATTACTAATGTGTACATTTGATTTAAAGTATATTTCCTAATAATGAATAAAAAATATTTTAAATGTATTTTTGGTTCTGGAAAGAAAGACAAATACAAAATAAAAGGATACAAAATGAATATAAAGTTAATTTTACACACGTGTTGAATAGTTAGAGAACAATTGAAAAAGAATCACCAGAATGCTATAATTAGTCCTTGTAGATTGTGTCCAGCTATATATATATTATATATATATATACACACACACACACACACCTGAATAAATGTAACAAATTGAGTTCACCTTTTATCTAAAGAAACAGATTTGATTAAGAAATATCAACTGAGTCTGAATCCTAAAGAAATTGCAGAAATAAACAAAAAAAAATAATGCACTTCACTTACGGTCTTATCACACAGGTTCTTATCTGATCATCAGAGATAAGCAAAGTCATGCATATTTAGTACGTAAATGGGTGACTGCTTGAGAATACCAAATGCTGTAAGATCGGATTTGTGGGTGGGATAATGGATTACAAGTCCAGATAAGAAATCTGGGAGTAGAGTTCAAATTTCAGTTGAGTTAGTTATATTTAAATACCATTGGGTGATCATGAATTGAAAAGAGATCGTCCAAATGTGTCACATCTTCCCCTACCAATAAGGATTGGGTCAGCACAGTAGGGTTTTGATCCATTCCTCCCCAAATAAATCTAGAGATGGTCTATGCCAAACTAGACATTCACAGACTGAGAAGAATGCACTCCACTCAAAATGTTAAGATAGACAATAAAAGTACAAATTATGTGTAAAATCAACCACAAAGCTAAACAATTTCTATGTATGAAATGAATAGGCTACCATATCATACCATTCCTATGTATGAAATGAATAGGCTACCATATCATACCATTCCTATGTATGAAATGAATAGGCTACCATATCATACCATTCCTATGTATGAAATGAATAGGCTACCATACCATACCATTCCTATGTATGAAATGAATAGGCTACCATATCATACCATTCCTATGTATGAAATGAATAGGCTACCATATCATACCATTCCTATGTATGAAATGAATAGGCTACCATACCATACCATTCCTATGTATGAAATGAATAGGCTACCATACCATACCATTCCTATGTATGAAATGAATAGGCTACCATATCATACCATTCCTATGTATGAAATGAATAGGCTACCATATCATACCATTCCTATGTATGAAATGAATAGGCTACCATACCATACCATTCCTATGTATGAAATGAATAGGCTACCATATCATACCATTCCTATGTATGAAATGAATAGGCTACCATATCATACCATTCCTATGTATGAAATGAATAGGCTACCATACCATACCATTCCTATGTATGAAATGAATAGGCTACCATACCATACCATTCCTATGTATGAAATGAATAGGCTACCATATCATACCATTCCTATGTATGAAATGAATAGGCTACCATATCATACCATTCCTATGTATGAAATGAATAGGCTACCATACCATACCATTCCTATGTATGAAATGAATAGGCTACCATATCATACCATTCCTATGTATGAAATGAATAGGCTACCATATCATACCATTCCTATGTATGAAATGAATAGGCTACCATACCATACCATTCCTATGTATGAAATGAATAGGCTACCATACCATACCATTCCTATGTATGAAATGAATAGGCTACCATACCATACCATTCCTATGTATGAAATGAATAGGCTACCATATCATACCATTCCTATGTATGAAATGAATAGGCTACCATACCATACCATTCCTATGTATGAAATGAATAGCCTACCATACCATACCATTCCTATGTATGAAATGAATAGGCTACCATATCATACCATTCCTATGTATGAAATGAATAGGCTACCATATCATACCATTCCTATGTATGAAATGAATAGGCTACCATATCATACCGTCAGCTTTATCTTGTATCCAAGAATTTCATTTCTTCTTTGCTGATCACTTTCTTTATGATGGTATTGACTAAAATTCACCACCAATGTACAGATTCAGGACTAGAAGCTTCTAGTTTCACCAAAACCTGTTCTCTTCATCCATTCTCTATCACTGTTTTCCCTTGCAAGAGTTGGTTGAAGGTGAAAGAAAATCAGAACACTTTATTTCATGACCTTCCTCTATCGCACATAGGTTACCAAAGGTTAAAAATTAGCAAAAGGAAAGCAGTTTTCTGTTAAGAGAAGTTATAATCTATGGACAGACTGTTGAGCAGAAGATGTGCCTGATTATTGAGAAATTCAGAACAACTTGCAATCACCTTTTCTAAAAACTGTCAACCATTATTTGACAGTTTCTTTTGTTTAAAATACAGCATCACAAATATTCCTAGTGACTTCTTCTGCATTATTCAGTCAGTCAGTTAAGTGCCTTACATGATACATATTTTGGCGATCATGTTTCATTTGATCTATGACTGACTAGGCAGGAGATTAACCTGCAGTAGGTTTCCATTTCTTTCTATGGTAGGATATAAGACTCAATGTGTTCTACTATTCAACCCGTAGCTGGGGGAGAGAAGAGATGGATTCATACCTTCCCCAAGAGTATTTGAACATAAGTGAATGTAATGAACTTGACTGGAATTCAAACTCGGCTCTCAGATTTCTCATATCCATTACCCCACAATGCATATCCATGAGGCTTTTTAGAAATGTTCATCTTTAAGAGGACCAATTTGATAACTACTTAAGTTGAATTAAACTTTGATAGTGTAACATAGTCATTTGAAACAGTACAAACATATTGCTTGTATTGTTATAATTGAGGTATTTCCGAATAGTAAAGATATCATTCAATATCTCTTATAATCAGATTTCAAAGATTACTTATTGGCTGAGCTGAACCAAGGTCCCACTGAAGAGATGTTAGAACCCCTTGAAAAGGACCTTAATTGCTTTTGAATTCAATAAGCATCAGAGGCAACTGGGGCAATGACATGGAGTCAGAAGAGTGATCTAGTAATCTCCCTTTCTGAATCAAGCAGAAGAAAGACCCAGAGGTCTACAATAAGTTGTCAAACTTTCACCTGAAGTAAAGCTCATTTTGAACTCACTGATCACCTAAGCTAACCCTAACCAATCAACAAGAAAAGCTTTACTAAATCAAATATTTATGATCAAAGTCATGATTATATACGAGAGAGTTTGCAAAAATGTTAGAATGTGAAATTGGAAATTTCCTGGAATAGGATCTCATGACATACTCCATAAATAATTTGAGAAAGCTAATATTCATTGTGAATGAGTTCACAATTTTTCCCTCTCCACATATCTGTTATTGTACCTGTGATTGCACTAAAAATACATCATCTTGGACAAACATTTGACTCACCTTGAAACATACATGCTCCTCAAAAACCTGTGTTCAACTTTAACCCTTTGAGCCCTGGGTTAGGGTTAGGCTAATCCTGACCCTGACCTCTGTTTTACTGGTAGTAGAGAAAAATGACTTAATGCCCATCCACTGGTTGAATGGTGAGTAAACACTTGTAACTATTTTTATATCTATCATGAAACATTACATACCTATTATTTGCAAATTTTGATTCCGGAGCTCAGGCAGAAGGGTTAAAATTGTTCAGGAACACAGGGTTCAAAGGGTTAAGAATATGCGCCAAAATCCAAATGAAGCATTTTTCAAGCTTTATGCATAATTTCATGAAGCCAGTTTTGAATATCACAGAATCATTCCAACATGACATTACATATCCTCTCATAAGAATTGAACACTAGTAGTTAGCAAGTGGTATGCCTGCTAGCAGACTGAATCAGTAGGCTGGGTACCAATAAGCAGTTGCTGTTCAACGGTACAATCAAACACAAACAAAGACCATTCCAATACCAATTTGTATAAAGAATTACCAAAATACAGTCAGTAATATTAATGTTACACCTTGCTACAATATTTAAAATAACAATGCAAATCTGACTCCTGTCTGCCACTTTTCCTTTATTCTTTGGGTGTTACCGATTTTCTAGAAAGGCTGTTTATTTAACCAATTTAATTTTGAGGTTCCATGGTTACACTCAAAGGCGAGAGATTTCCATTCATATTAAATTCACAGTAACAAAGAATGTTTTTATTTGCAAAATGGGAAACAAAAAAAAAGAAAGTGTGTTTTTACTGTTAACACATTTTGATAAGCTTCCTTGTAATTATTCAAAAACATTAGGAACAACTAAAATGTCATTTATATTTAATAGATTTCTACATTGAACATGAGTGAGACTTAAATTAATTTCATTAACAGACTACCAGCCATGTTTGAAAACCTAAGGTCAGGATTTATACATAGAAATGCCCCCCCCCCCAATTATGATGATGAAATTCTACTTCAGATTAACCTTTGTTCAGCATCTAAAACAGTTATAGAAAAAAAAAATTTTAAATGATAAAATAATGGCTGAAGGAATTGATATAATTTCAGCACAATATCTGAGCACACCCATGATGATTATTATGAAAGGAGGAAGAGGAAAAAGAGAGGAGAAAAAGGAAGGGGAAGGAGGAGTTAGAGGAGAAAAAGGAAGGGGAAGGAGGAGTTAGAGGAGAAAAAGAAAGGGGAAGGAGGAGTTAGAGGAGAAAAAGAAAGGGGAAGGAGGAGTTAGAGGAGAAAAAGAAAGGGGAAGGAGGAGTTAGAGGAGAAAAAGAAAGGGGAAGGAGGAGTTAGAGGAGAAAAAAGAAAGGGGAAGGAGGAGTTAGAGGAGAAAAAAGAAAGGGGAAGGAGGAGTTAGAGGAGAAAAAGAAGTGAAAGGAGGAGTTAGAGGAGAAAAAGGAAGTGAAAGGAGGAGTTAGAGGAGAAAAAGGAAGTGAAAGGAGGAGTTAGAGGAGAAAAAGGAAGTGAAAGGAGGAGTTAGAGGAGAAAAAGGAAGTGAAAGGAGGAGTTAGAGGAGAAAAAGGAAGTGAAAGGAGGAGTTAGAGGAGAAAAAGGAAGTGAAAGGAGGAGTTAGAGGAGAAAAAGGAAGTGAAAGGAGGAGTTAGAGGAGAAAAAGGAAGTGAAAGGAGGAGTTAGAGGAGAAAAAGGAAGTGAAAGGAGGAGTTAGAGGAGAAAAAGGAAGTGAAAGGAGGAGTTAGAGGAGAAAAAGGAAGTGAAAGGAGGAGTTAGAGGAGAAAAAGGAAGTGAAAGGAGGAGTTAGAGGAGAAAAAGGAAGTGAAAGGAGGAGTTAGAGGAGAAAAAGGAAGTGAAAGGAGGAGTTAGAGGAGAAAAAGGAAGGGGAAGGAGGAGTTAAAGGAAAAAGGAAGGGGAAGGAGGAGTTAAAGGAAAAAGGAAGGGGAAGGAGGAGTTAAAGGAAAAAGGAAGGGGAAGGAGGAGTTAAAGGAAAAAGGAAGGGGAAGGAGGAGTTAAAGGAAAAAGGAAGGGGAAGGAGGAGTTAAAGGAAAAAGGAAGGGGAAGGAGGAGTTAGAGGAAAAAAGGAAGGGAGGAAGAGAAAAGAATAAGGAGGAGGAAGAGGAAAGAAAAAAAATTCTGATGGAGAATTTAGGCTGGCGAGGCCATGATCAGGTGCGTGTGTGTGTGTGTGGATACTGAAGAATACGCTGATGATTGGAAATATTCGCCATCATTTATTCATAAACAATAATCACCTGCTTTGAACATTAGGACAAACTATTCAATAAAAAAGATAAGAGTAAAATGCCTGTGACATTAAAATCAAAACTGACTATGCTTTGCAACCAAAATGCCTGTCTATTGATATTGTTAACAAAAGAAAAGAGAATTGGTCAGGAGGTACAAGCAGACCATAGTGCAATGAAAAAAGAAAAAGGAAAATTATAAGGTACCAGAACACTGACAAACCTGGGGTATATGGAAATCAGTGTCATACCAATAATAATTGATGTACCTATAGCTAAGATTGGATGAATTAGACAAGGAAAGATTGAGATAATCTAAACTATGGCAAAGTTTGGGCCTATCAGGATACTGAGGAAAGAGCTAGTGAGTTCAGATGACTTGTTATCACTCAGTCTCCAAAGATCTGCTGTTAACATTCAAAATCATGAAATTTGTCATTCCTCCCTTATCTGTAGGGAAAAAGTTTCAAGACAACCCATAAATAATTGAAACCACACACAGTACCAAACCATATATACATATATATATATATATATAAATAAAATGCTTTTCCTATATACAAATATCTATGATATAGTTTGGTTTTTTATTTAGTCACAATAAAAGATTAACAACAAATAATAGGGTAATTATACAATATACTAAAATAAAGGTGATTTTGAAAAGACAATTTATTCTTACTGTAGATCTTAACCTCAGCACACAATTTTTGTTCTTTTTACAGATTTTCCTTTTACTTGGTAACCATTATTAAAGGTAAAACTTATAAATTGTTTACTTCTGAGGTTGAAAGAGTAGAAAATTTAACAATGAATGAATGAATGAAGGTTATGTAGAATGTCAAAATCATTCATAAATAATAATTTACTCTTGCTTATGAGATACTGTAGTAATCAAATGTTTTATGGTCTATAACTTTTAGATAAAAATTTATTAGTTTGTTTGCATCATAAAATTCAATACCTTATAAACAAGTTTTGATATTTTTCATAATCATAGATATTATAAGATGAAACTGACAATATTATTGCTCATATATTTTACCAACATTGGTTGGTTAATAAAAATTTAATTGTGAAAACAGTGACCAGCAAAATAAAATCTGAGTGTGTAGAAAAAAAAATCTTAAATCTCATTGGAATCAGGCTCAGATCTCAGAGTCGGCCTTGGATCTTGTCGGAATTGGGTTCAGATCTTGTTGGAATCGAGCTCGGATGAAAAGAGAAATAATATTAATTTTAATTGTAGTTTGTGATGGTTGTAAATTAATATGTGTGGAACAGGATGGTGTGGTGCGTGGGTGCCAGCAATATGCATAACATATAAGATCAGTCCAGTGAAGAGAGCACTATTGCTAAAGAAGCAAAATCACTTTTATTCCAATGTATGGCTGGCACAAACAAACAGAAACGCCAACTCACTAGTCTGTGGTGACTATCAGGACAGAAAGCATTTGCTAATGATTGACTACATTTATTGATTATTCTTGAACAAAGTTCACTCTGACATTTTCTCTGCCCATTCCATTTGATTGATTATCTCCAGGAATCTATTCTCTTTTCAAATAGATACAAACATTTTCATACAATAAATATCAGTTCATAAAAGAAATGGAATAAAAAAAGAAAGAAAAGGCTGCAGCAGCAATAGCAAGCTCTTTCCATCAAAACAGTTGCTTCTGCATAATTGGCAATTTTACAGTTTATCAAATCTAATGTTCAAAGCAAAAATAGATAATGTTTTACAAATATTCTGTCAGAAAGTTTTTATTCTCAGCATTTCAGTATATGAATAAGATTCTTGGTAAACTAACAATTGTTTGGGTCACTAAGTAACAAACATCTCACTTCCTCCTGCCCATGTAATATAATATTTCCTACTAATTATTTTAACTGGAGTAAGTAAAATTAATTGGAGTAGCAGAAATACAAATAAAATAAAAAAATCTATAGATTGCTGAGAAAGTACATTGTTTATATTATGGATATTAAAAAAATATATAGGCTTTTGAGAAAATCTGAATAAGAGGATATACATTCTTTAAAAGGTTAATTGAATCTTGCAGAGTTAGTATGCTATCTGACGCTGGTCTAAAGCAAGTTGGATCAGATGGTGGTTTCTCCTACAAAGGGGGATGTGGATTTGAACCCAGCTGGAGAGCATATTTTTTTCATTAAGTCTCTTAAATATGTAGAGGCAGGTAGACATAATTAACTCAAATATGAGTACCCACAAAATGTGTGTGTGTGTGTGTGTGTGTGCATATATCAGTGCTGACTCCAGGAGTTGGGCTTGTCAGGCTCAGCTCAAGCAAGTTAACATTCAAGTATATCTATTTCAAAGCAACCAAAATTTTTCATAGTGCATCATTTTCATTTTTGACTTCAGTTGAGTCCAGAATGAATTAACTCTGTATCTCAAATTATTGACCAAAATACATTTTGTTGATATTGTTCATAATAAAGAAGAAAGAAAAAAAAAGAATAAAATTAATGTGGTTAGTCAGACTGCTTAGATCTAAAACCTATGAAGCTGGAGACATCCTTAATAGGCATTGTATTTTTTTTGTTTTAATTTTATAAATAATCTTTGTAAAATCTCTAATGACTTGGATGTCCTGTTTTTCAAAGAAAACATTTTTTTTTCAACTTATTGTTTTCAAATGTCTATTTTAAATAATTTATTTTGTACGGTATAAAGTAGAATGTATCAATTGAAAAAAGGGCAAATTAAATTTAGCCCAATAAAATTGGCAAAATCAATGAAAGTGGCAGCCTTAACTTGTCAACTGGAGGGTTGGGGTGAGGAGTATGACTGGGGGAGTGCTGAGGACATACGATATCAATCAGCAGTACTGATCATAAACATACAATAAATTAAACTAAAAATTCACAGAGAGATACATAACACACTAACGTATAGATATACATAAAAAGACACACATTTAAAAAAAAAACAAAAAACAATTTCCTTGTGCATTCCCCTTCTTTCATTTCTTTACCAAAAAGAGTGAAATTAAGTAAATAGTGAATGCAGAAATATGAAATTATAGAGTATTATCAGTTGTTAAAATACTATCTAATGTAATGCTTCAATCAATGATAAAAACATTTTTCTTGAGAATTTTTATTTTGACCAGTTTTTTGTTTAGTTAATGTATACGCACACAATTTTCTGCTTCTCTGAGTTTTAACTTCACCATTACATTGCAACTTTTATTTTTTATTCAAAGCTTCACTGAACTTAAAGTGTAAGGAACTAATGAGATTTTAAAAAATTATATATTTTAGTTAGAGTAAAGCAATCATTTTAGCAACTAAGTTATACAAACAGTAGATTTATTAATGGGCCTGACAAACATTTATGACCTAGAGTTGCCACTGATATAGATGTAAATTATGTATTAGGGCAGTAATTCCTCCGTCAAACAAGTTTGATTAAAAATGACTGACAAAGTACTGTGGTTAAGCTTCTTTGTTTAATTTTTTTCTTGTGTTCTTATGTTCAGAAAAGGACACAAGAAAAATTAAATAAATAATAGTGGTTTTTAATGTATATATATATATATATATATATATATATATATATATAGGCATATGGCTGAGTAGTTAGAACATTTGCTTTCTGACCATGAGACCTAGATTCAAATCTCATCATCGGGGTTGATTTAAGGAGTTTTCCTGACATTATTCGTTTGGAAGGGGGCGATCCCAGCTTACGGCACCTTTGGAAAGTACCTGAAAACCATGCCATGGGTTGACCCAAGCTTTGTGAGTGTAATTAGGTAGAAGGAACACTTGGGGTTCATTGATAGCTGTGCTGGCACAAAGTCACAAGTCATCATGACCGAGGGTTTGAGTGTGCTGGCATTGTTCAAATTGTTGATCATGCTAGATAATACACTCTCTCCCAGAAACTGTAACTAAGGTCTGTTCAGCATATTTGCAGTATAAACCACAGGTGAGCTCTGTGGGTGTTGAACAAACACAAATGTACCTGAGCGAGCGTCTGCAATAGGGATTGGCTAGCCACCCTAGTAGACAGGTATCCTAAAAATACAAGTGGCCAGCTGTTATTATATATATATATATATATATATATATATATATATATATATAGAGAGAGAGAGAGAGAGAGAGAGATAACAATATCAAATCCCTAAGTAGAAAGGATAATCCAAGTAGGGATTTTTAATATAAAATATCAAAAAGATAGACCCATAAATGTAAGGATTTTATTTTGCAAAAAGTTTTTAGGAACAAAAGTAAAAATGTTAGTTTTTCCACATTTTTAAACTTAATGACATTCATAAAATTACATTAGGTTAACTGAAAGGTAAATTATGAAAACTGAAAAGTTAAGGTAAATTATTACCTGATAAGTGATGTAATCCAATGTCTAATAAACAAACCTGAGTAAATGTTGAATTTTTTTTTAGTACTGTAACTTAATTATATTATTTTACTTTTAAATGAATTAATGTATTATATATTTTAAATAATAGAAGGTTATGATTTTAACCATTTCCTTTTCATTTTTAACATTTTCATTGTCATATATATATTGGCTTGGGAAAGGAGTATCTTTTTGTTTTTTCAGGGGAAAATTTTGTAAGATTCAATAGCGGCAATCTTAGGAATTTGTCTGCCAAAATAAAATCCATACCTTTGTTTTAGAGGGCAAAACATGTCAGCTAAGATAAGTTTTCTGTTTGTCTTATATATTTTATATTATATATATATATATATATATATATATATATATATATATATATATATATAAAGATATTTTTGTAGGTACAAAATTTTATAACTGAAATGAAGGTGTTAAGCTTACTATTACTAGACATATTAAAATATAAAGCAAAGAATAAAAAGGGAAGCAACCGGTTTCGCTCCCGCTCTTCAGGCTTCGACGGGAGATTTTAATGTCATTAAAAAACAGAATGTGCAATGAAAAAGGAAATGAGTGTGAGGGGGAGAAAAAAAAAAAATTGGAGCTAGAGGCAAAATTATTTTTATTTTTTTCTCTCCCCCTCACACTCATTTCCTTTTTCATTGCATATTCTGTTTTTTAATGACATTAAAATCTCCCGTCGAAGCCTGAAGAGCGGGAACGAAACCGGTTGCTTCCCTTTTTATTCTTTGCTTTAGTATTTTAATATGTCTAGTAGATTAAGCTTAACACCTTCATTTCAGATATATATATATATATATGTGTGTGTGTGTGTGTAAATGAGTTATATGGTGCTACTTAGTATATAATGATTCAAGGTTTAATAGAACACACATCAACCTTGCAAGCATTAAGAAAACAATTTCTTGATGTTCACTAAGCTTATATTTCAATATCCAACCAGAAATCGGAAATCCATAATATTTTAAGATTTAGTGTATGAAATATGTATGCAAATATAAGAACTATTTTCGGAGTGAGACAAATTATTTTGCTGATCACAAAAAAATTAAAAAAAACACTTAGACTATGTTATGCCAAATATAATTTTGCCATTATAAAATTTATCTTTAATATTGAAAGTCAATCAGGATTTAAATTAATTTCCTTCAAGCCGATTTTAAAAGAACCAAATGTAGAGAGAGTAAATAAAATCTTGTGGTTTTCCACGGGCAAAACACAGCAAATTATTCTTCACCTGTCTTACTTCTTTGAAACATGTTCCTGTCAAAGACCTCCAGGCATTTCCCCAAGTTAAGCTTAGTTTGGCACAAGGCCACAAATGTGAGGAATGCTTAATGACAAAAAGAACCCTGATCTGTGACAGGTATGGCCAAAATGCAGCTTGCAAAGCACCATTGGACATTATAACATTTATTGTATGCACTATGAAAGCAGCAGTACCGATATCTAAAGATGAACTGCAAATCAGAATCCATATTTGCAGAGAGCGCATCTTGAACCAAAGAAAATCACTGCACGCAACTCATCACAATTTTCAGTGTAACATACAGCTGTGAATTGCCAGTCAAAACATTTCATACATAGCAATTTTTCAAGTGGTGGTTAGACATGGCACAAGGACAAAAATATGGGGCACCCAGTAAGGATCAAACTTACTGTTCTAGCAAGATAAGCTTGCTAACCATTACACTGCCTTGAGGTGCCCCTCACCACAAAAACAAAAACATTTTGTACATATACAGTGTAACCCGGATATAAGAGAGTTGTCGGGACCGGAGAAGAAGTCTCTTCAATCCGGGTTTGGCCTATTATATATACATTAACACAGGCTCTAATTTAGGACCAGATAAAATCTCTCTTATATCAGGGTTTCTCTTATATCCGGGTTACACTGTATGTACTTTGTGATTTCTCAAACAAATCCAAATTAACAGTTGTAATCTATATAATAAATACAAATGTCAGTGTGTCACACTTTTTCAACTTTACTCGTTGAGGCCTTAGCCCAACATAGCGCACCATTTTGAAATCAGGACAACTCTGTGAGCAAATTAAAAACATTCTGGACTGGATCTAGACCCACAATCCTGAAATTTTGGATTCCCAAGTTTCTATTACTGCAATTGTTTTTTGGCGATTTTTTAACGTGATATTTTGTAAAAAATTTTTGTACAATAATTTTTATAACTTGGAAATAAATTTGGGAATAATCAAAATTAATTGCGAAATCCAGCAAAAGTCACCCATGAAATAACAATAATTGTTTGTACGGAAAGTAAGGACCTACGTACATCAAATTGCCTTTAAATCAAGTGGCAGCAGAAGAAGAATCATAGAACTTTTAAGCTTAAATATTAATGCAGTACTTAAATGCAGTGATCAATTTTGAGCTGTTCAGTAGTTTATTGTTGCTTATTGCATCTCCTCCTCCCTACCTATTGTGATGAAGGCCCAATCAAGAGCCCTCCGAAGGAGCTAGCTTAAATGCTGCCCAATAATGTCACTTTTAAGCGAGTAATTACATATATGAATAAATATTATCGCATACATGGATTTGCTGACAGTTATATAAAATATTTGAGACAAAAAGTATTACAAAACGTGCAAATTCTTTTGGTCTTTTGACTCTTAAACATACAAAGTATATGATTCATTAGGCAAATAAGATTTGTTAACCATTACTCTGCAATAAGTCTTACTAAACTTTGCTTTCTCTTTCACAAGCAAAGAGAAAGAGTAAGCACGCTACAAAAATAGTTTGTGAACAACGACTTGAAGGTTTGTTTAGCGGCAAATAAAACTCCTTAAAGGAAAATGTTCGATATGAAATTTTGAAATTATCATAATACATTAATTCATTCATATTGCTGGCATCTTGATAGTTTTTATTTTGTTGTGAATAGAAAAAACGGCAAAGATGAAGGCAACAAGATGAATTAAATTATGTACAAAAGATAACAATATTTACAATTTTTATATTTCGGCTGTTGTCCTCGTCATACTGACAACTATTTTCCTCATCTTTGCTGTTATCTGATAACAACCAAGATGAGGACAGTAGTCTGAATATAAATCATGTAAATATGATGATAACTGCTGATCCAAGAACTTCAGACAGAAATAACATTTACTGTTTATAATTTTGAGAAAATCCATTACATAGCAAACATTGTTCTGACAACTGAACCCTGAACTTTTGCTTTCTAGGTTTGGTTTAGTTAATATAACATCTTAAGCAGTTCATTCTTTAGTCCTTGTCTGCATGTTATGCGAAAGGAGGAGGGGAAAACAGTTTGTTTCCTAGAAGAAAGGCTTCCTTGTTTTCCTTGTGGAAGACACTTGACCGGGGCTGAAGAATTAAATGAAACATTTGTTTTAACAGCAGCAAGAGGATGATGTTCAGTTGTCCAAAGAAGTTTGAAGAAGATGACTCAACAGCCTCAGAAAAAAGCTTTTCTATAAAGCTTCTAATTTTGATTATACAGTTAAAACACTTACATCAAATGGACAATAAACAATGCCATTGCTAAATCCCATGGAATGACTGTGCTGAGCCCACAAAGCTACCTTCTCCCTCCAACTCTCAGTCTTGGCAGAGCATAGAAACCTCCTCAAGCACCAGATTAACATCCTGGCACATGCCGTCCTTCCAGTGGTTATGTGATCTGTCACAAAGTTGTTGCCAGTTTGCAGATAAATAATGTGAAACAAAAATTTACATTCTTCTGTTTCTCACACAGATGACCTCATTAGTCACCTGATTATGAGATAAAAGATCTTTATGTAGCAAGTTCTATTCGCAATGGGTGTCCTTTAATTTTGGCCTTGGTCCTGATCCGATTAAGCTTAGTAAATATCTATAAGATCCATCAGTCATACACATATATATATATATATATATATATATATATATATATATATATATATATATATATATTTATTCATAGTTACATATTCCAAGGAAAATTATTCAAATTGATACAATACTGTCACATTATATGTTTAAAATAACATGAGAAACATTATTAAAATAAGAAGTCACTTAAAAATGTATAGAGATAATTCACAAGCTTTTATAAACCCCTAAGAGACCATTATAATAGAACTATATATGTTTTTAATATAAAATGGTTTTAGTTAATCTTGTTTGGGGCAATAAAAATAAATTTTAAGAAAGAAAGTGGTAGATTTGAATAAAAGACAAATTCATATCCGATACATTAATGCAACATCATTAAGAATTGCAATCTAAGACATTGTAAGATAAAAATAAGTACACGCATCATTATACTAGACAGAGGACAAAAGTTCTTTTGTTTACAATGATAAGTAATCATGAATGTCAGTATTCAGAAAAAGTAGGCTTAATTCGGAGTGTTGCTATTTGACAATAATGGATATAGATTCTAAAATCTATGCCATTTTACAAATCAACCCCTTCACTAAAAATACGATAATAGTTTGAATCTAAACTATTGACAAATCATTTTAGACAAATCTTTATTATTATTTTATTTAAAATATTCAAATCTTTTGTTTTTCTATCAGATCATTACAAAAGTTGTGCCTGATTTTCTTTATTGATATAAAATGGCCACAACATGACCACTGGCGTTTGTTTTGGTGGTGATATCTGGTTTGTTCTAGACTGAAATCTTGCATCATTCAGTTGTGAGTCAGACATTTGACATTTTGTTCACAAATGAATGCTTTAAAGATGGAGGATGAAAAGTTGCACGTTTGCCATGTTATGCTGCATGAATTTCAGAAAGGAGTCGGAACTACAACAAAAAAAACATTCAGAAAGTTTATTTGGATCATGCTCCAACTCTTCGGATGGTCAAAAAATTGTTTGGCAGATTTCATCAGGGTGCTTTCAACCAAAATGATCAACCACACTCCACGCAATCTTTCAACGCCAACGAATTTGCTCTGCTTGTCATTATGGAGAATAAACCTAAGATTTCAATGGAAGAGATTGCTAAGAATTTGAAAATTAATATCTCAAATGCCTTTTGTTATTTGAAGAGACTTGGGTTCAAGAAAAACGGATGATTTCGGCAAATTGAAAAGGTGTTATTGTCCATTGCAACAATGTATGGCCGCATGTTGCAGAACAGACTTTACAGAAGCTTAAGAATTGAAACACCCACCATATTCTTCTGACTTGGCTCTTTCAAATTTTCATTTGTTCCAGTTTCTACAGAACAATTTTAAAGAAAAAAAAATTGACTGTACTAACAGTCAGAAACTACATTAAACTCTTGTGCTAACAAAAAACAAAGTTTCTAGGAAAATGGCATCAACGAGCTCATAGAATGATGGGAGAGAGGTTAAAAACTATATATATATATATATATATACACACACACAGACTAGGATCAGGTCTCAAGCCTTGAATGGCAACCTTCCTAGAGATGGTTTTTCAATAAAAACATTCAGTATACTTGGACTACTGTGAGTGCCCAAGTTGGGTGTCAGGAAGAGTATCTGATCTTATAAAACTCATTATGACAAATCCAATAAAACTCAGGCAGGACCCACCTTGCTTTGTACAAGATAATCCCAGTCCTGCCTCTTCCCCCCCATGGCTATGTATGTATTTTCATATCAATTTGTGAAGTTATTTAATTAAAATAGATAATATGCTATAAGAAGAGCTAACCAAATAAATTTAATAACACATTAAATATAATAGGTATCTTTTTTTTTTGTAGAGAGTTTATTGGAAGAGAGTTTATTGGAAGAGAGTTTATTGGAAGAGAGTTTATTGGAAGAGAGTTTATTGGAAGAGAGTTTATTGGAAGAGAGTTTATTGGAAGAGAGTTTATTGGAAGAGAGTTTATTGGAAGAGAGTTTATTGGAAGAGAGTTTATTGGAAGAGAGTTTATTGGAAGAGAGTTTATTGGAAGAGAGTTTATTGGAAGAGAGTTTATTGGAAGAGAGTTTATTGGAAGAGAGTTTATTGGAAGAGAGTTTATTGGAAGAGAGTTTATTGGAAGAGAGTTTATTGGAAGAGAGTTTATTGGAAGAGAGTTTATTGGAAGAGAGTTTATTGGAAGAGAGTTTATTGGAAGAGAGTTTATTGGAAGAGAGTTTATTGGAAGAGAGTTTATTGGAAGAGAGTTTATTGGAAGAGAGTTTATTGGAAGAGAGTTTATTGGAAGAGAGTTTATTGGAAGAGAGTTTATTGGAAGAGAGTTTATTGGAAGAGAGTTTATTGGAAGAGAGTTTATTGGAAGAGAGTTTATTGGAAGAGAGTTTATTGGAAGAGAGTTTATTGGAAGAGAGTTTATTGGAAGAGAGTTTATTGGAAGAGAGTTTATTGGAAGAGAGTTTATTGGAAGAGAGTTTATTGGAAGAGAGTTTATTGGAAGAGAGTTTATTGGAAGAGAGTTTATTGGAAGAGAGTTTATTGGAAGAGAGTTTATTGGAAGAGAGTTTATTGGAAGAGAGTTTATTGGAAGAGAGTTTATTGGAAGAGAGTTTATTGGAAGAGAGTTTATTGGAAGAGAGTTTATTGGAAGAGAGTTTATTGGAAGAGAGTTTATTGGAAGAGAGTTTATTGGAAGAGAGTTTATTGGAAGAGAGTTTATTGGAAGAGAGTTTATTGGAAGAGAGTTTATTGGAAGAGAGTTTATTGGAAGAGAGTTTATTGGAAGAGAGTTTATTGGAAGAGAGTTTATTGGAAGAGAGTTTATTGGAAGAGAGTTTATTGGAAGAGAGTTTATTGGAAGAGAGTTTATTGGAAGAGAGTTTATTGGAAGAGAGTTTATTGGAAGAGAGTTTATTGGAAGAGAGTTTATTGGAAGAGAGTTTATTGGAAGAGAGTTTATTGGAAGAGAGTTTATTGGAAGAGAGTTTATTGGAAGAGAGTTTATTGGAAGAGAGTTTATTGGAAGAGAGTTTATTGGAAGAGAGTTTATTGGAAGAGAGTTTATTGGAAGAGAGTTTATTGGAAGAGAGTTTATTGGAAGAGAGTTTATTGGAAGAGAGTTTATTGGAAGAGAGTTTATTGGAAGAGAGTTTATTGGAAGAGAGTTTATTGGAATAGAGTTTATTAGAAGAGAGTTTATTAGAATAGAGTTCCCATGATACAAAAGATGAATATAGTGAATCAACAAGAAAATATAAACTTCAAAGCAGATCAACAAAAATTACTAAAGTAAATCTGAGATAAAACTAAAAGATTGTCTATATTATTAACATCCAGTTTCTCTATGTTTGTGTATCAGTGAAATCGGAACATCATAGCACAATTTTTATTAGCATAACACTATAAAATTTTCCAGTCCAACTAGGCTACTTACTGGTTTTTGAGTAATGTTTAATTAAGTATAAACTAAGCAAATAAAGTCTGTCCAAGAGAGATTATTGTCAGTCTGTTCTAATTGAAGAGCAGTTTCTCTCAATTAAAATGAGAATAACAAGAATATGCAATGAAGAATCTTCCACTTGTTTACACATATTTTAAAAGTAATTAATAAAATTCAGCTGAATGATAATTAGACTTTGCAAACAATTACAATATAAATTTTCAAAATCATGAGGCAACATTACAGGCAACTGAAAGTAGCTTTCAAACAAATCATGCATAAAAAGTTATCGTTTTTCAGATTATCTTGGCACTCAAAGCCAAGCCCTTTGCTGCTTCTGCTGCTGCTGTTAAAATGTTTACCTTGTTGAATGATGACTTCACCAGCATGTCTATGGACAGGAAACATGGCATCAAAAATGTCACTGAAATAAAAAAAGAAAAAGGAAATCAATAATGATGATGTAAAATAAAGAAGCAAATATCAGATTTTATGATATTCAGAATCTTTCGCATCTATCCAATAATAAATAAATGCTGACTTGTCCATAATTCTAAATGTTAAAGATGATGGAAGATCTGGGAGAGGAGTTGGTGGAGGCGAGAGAGAATCAAGACTGTGAATTGATTAAATAAGCAAGGAAAGATAATCTTTAAACTAGGTACATGATACTCCATCACACGAAAGAATATTTTATATTCATCAATCAAGAAGAAAACTTCAACAAAAAAATTGAAAATTTACAGACTTTTGTCAATACTTTATTCATGCAAAAAAACACAAAAAATTAATTTTTCTTCTTAGGTTAAATTTTTCAGCATTTTAAATGGCGTATTGCATAGGCAAACACACAGCTCCCCAGATTTCGTAAATATCCGAAAACTGTGCTTCGTTTCTGTCCTGCTTTTTCTTAGGAAAGACAAAAGTGATTTCCCATTGCTTTCTGCATGATCTTTCAATTCAGTGTCATCCTTCTACAAAACTGGTTGCCCTGCCAAAGCTACAGTCTACCCATTTATTTTAATCATAGCAGAGAGAGAAAAGATCAATTCATAAAAGACAATTCATTTTCTATGCTAATAACTATTACCCACCCACACATCTATTTTCAACAGCAAAAAAAAAAAAAGTTCTACTTAGTCGCAAGATACACTTTTATGATATGGCAAGAATAACAAATACTTGGCTTCATTATTTTGTACTACATGTTTAATTATTCTGATTGAAACATTTTAGATTCATTAAAAATATCTATTTTACATTCATGGGAAATGCATAGCTTCCAAAAGGCAAATGTGTCCAAAATAGTTTGTTTTTTTTCCCCCCCATGAGAATTTTTGGAAAATAAATGTCTTCAAAGCATAACTAAAAAAATATTAAACTTACTAAATTTTAACTTACCCAATTTTAATTTTGACACAAAAATATTGTTCTGTCAATTCATACTGTATTTTTCGACAGTAATTTCTTCTAAAATTGATAAAAGTAACTACAGTGTAACCCAGATATAAGAGACCCAGATATAAAAGAAACCCGATATAAGAGAGATTTTCTCTGGTCCCAAATTAGAGCCTGTGTTAATGTATATATAATAGACCAAACCCGGATATAAGAGAAACCCGGATATAAGAGACTTCTTCTCCGGGTCCCGACAACTCTTATATCCGGGTTACACTGTATCATTTCTTTGGATAAAAGTGGAAGATTTCAAAAGAACTAAAAAAATTTTAAAAATGGTAAAAAGTGGAGCTTTTAATCAACTTGTAAAATCTTTTAAATGGTTTTAGAGTAAAGGTTCTTTTCAGCATCAGTATGGATACCAAATTGTCAACCAGCGCTCAGGTAATGAAGGCATAAGGGTTTTCATTTGATGCCAATAAACCATTATAATTTCATCAAATTTATTTGAAATGTAAAAAGTTTACAGTGAACAGTTGCTATTCTGCCAGACACTAACACTATATTCCATGAAAATTTGCAAGCAAGTGACAGATTAGGTAAATGGTTTTAAGTATCAAAGAGAAGCCATTATAAAATCCTAACAAATGGGTGATCATAAAGCATGAGGAAAATACAAGCATAAAATGCAAGGCTCTTTTCCCAAGGTATTTTAATATACCAATGAAAAGGTTTGAATCAATCATATGAAGACAATAATCACTAGCATACAGACTATGAAAATAATATATATATATATATATATATATATATATATGATAGAAATTATTAGGAGGATTTGATAATTATAATTAAGTAATTCATTGAGTCTGAGAGAAACCTCAACAGAATGCAGAAAGCACTGGACAACCTGTCAGGGTTTCAATTCTCCGTAGTGGATGCGCACTGCTGATGAGTCCCAAATATAGGACGAAACTGCGATCCAGTGCTTTCTGCATTCTGTTGAGGTTTCTCTCAGACTCAATGAATTACTTAATTATATATATATATATATATACACACACAAGAGAGTATCATAAAAACATTTTTAAATCACTACATAAATGCTTCCATGTTTCAATACTATGATTGTACTTCCTCAGGCGATGGTAGGTAACTGGTGATAAAATGATTTTTTAAGGAAATTTAAAAACAAATCATTAACTCATTTCCAAAAGTTGGGGGTGTGGCATAAGGTCAGAATTAAAAATAGACTTGTGGGTATGCCTTGATTAACCAATTAAATATCAGATCTACGATAAATAGAAAAATAAGCTCAAAGGGTGGAGGCAGATGAGTTATTTTTTTCATATCATGATAAACCAGAACATAGACATGGCAACATTGACGACTGTGTAGAATATAGCAGTGACAAATGTACTATATATATATATATATATATATATATATATATATATATATCTCACACACAAACCTATAGCTCCAGTAAATAATATATTTCATATATTTAAATTTGAAACCAGACAGAGAAATCTCAAAAGCACTGCAGAAACCCTCTTCTATAAGGCGTCAGCATGATGCATGTTGAGCAGTAGTTCTCAACCTTAGACAAACATTTTCTGGAAAAGTAATGGCAATTGGTCATCCTTGAAACATAGACGACACTCTGTGAATGCTCACCAAAAACCTGATGAAAAGTATTCAAGGGTAATATCCATAACAGATATAAATTTAATGCAGATATGTTTGCTCAAATTTGTTAGCCATTGTAAAAAAAAAAATCACAGAGCTGATCCATTACCTAATATTATATAAGAACTGAACAGAAATAAACAGCACAAATCCTATCGGCAAACTACACAGGGTTGACAGGGTGTCAGTGAGCATTAGTTGTATATGTATCACTAGTGAATAATACAATCACAGCATGTTCCATTCAGGAACATTTCGATACCACCACATCGCATACACTGGCTACTGAAAAGTTCTCAGCCTGACCGAACATTAGAATTTTGGGAAGAACTCTTTCTTGGTCGAGGCAAGATCCTTTCAGCACCCACATTGTACATATGTGCACACAAGGTGCTACTAAAATATGAACAATGTGTATGTACATGAACTAGATGCAGTATAGACATTTGCCACTACCCTTTATGAGCATCATTTTTTGTATATCATTTTGTATAAACAGCAGGCAAGGGACTAGTTTGAAGGAGTTGATGGAAACTAAGTTACGTAAATTTTTTTCATGGTCAAATTCTCCAAACATTTTGCTAGCAACTTGCATATCTATAAGATCAGATTTCTACAAGAATCAATTCCTTTTACAAGCTGTTTGTAATTAATCTTTTTAGGTCGAAGTTGAATGAAAAATATGAAATAGTAGCTGTGGTAGAACTTGGGTTACATTTAGAAATTGATTGAATGGTAACAATTTCCTAGGATAATATCAACTTTCTTATCTTCTATTCAATTGATTTGTATGAATATATAAGCAATAAACAAGAGTTTCTGGGATGTTAGAAGTCACACACAATATTCACTTCATGTCCACTAGGAGGAGGACAAGGAAAGAAAACAGTTTTTCTTTCTTTACTCTGAAAGGATCAAACAAAATTGGAGTTGTGTTTTTTTTTGTTTTGTTTTTTTTTGTTGGTTTTGTTTTCATGACTCAAAGTGGTTCATACTTTGATTGTCAATTCTCAAGTTTCAAGATTAAATAACATTTTTCTTTTTTATTTGAATCTCATTTCCGACTTATTGTTCAATTCTTTTGAGGTTGACATAATCTCTACAAAGTATTTGGGGAGAGCTTTTACACATTCTATAAAAAATCACCAAAACATTTTCAAGATATTCTTGAACATAAAATCCACCAAAAACTCAATTTATTTCCAATGTCCCGTGATCAAGTCAATAAGATGATGCAAGCATTTCCAATATCCATTGACAAAGAAATACACTTGAGCAATCTATTAGAAAAACATCCTGTCTCCTGACTATTTCCTGTTATTACAATTTCACATAACAGACACAAGCTTTGCAAATAGTGTGAATGACAGGTATAATAAATCCAGCCAGTTTAAAAACATTGACAGGCATTTTCTCAGAGAGAATTCAAAGAATCTTCTCAGTTACCTGGAAATCAATCTTGGACACAAATGGATTTGATTTCCAAGGTCTTATGAAGCTTTCTTCATTATCTATTGATGTCAATAAAAAAGAAGTCATGTTAAGTTCAGAGAGTAAACACAAGATTTCCCTTTAAAGACACACCCTAAATCTCATATGTATTTGACATATTTCTTCAGACCATGACCCCACTTTGTCTTTTTAATATTTATTCTACCATCCATTGCCTCAAGCTTCTCAAGTAAGTTTCTTACTGTTTTCCTCTGCTTCTTTTACATTCAGGGTCCCTGTGAGTGTTAGATTTTCCAAGTCTTCTTTCCTTATATATTTTTAGCTCTTTCTGATTATTAGCAACAATTTCTTTATATTTCCTATTCTCCAAGACTTTTTCATTTCTCCTATCTCTATGGTGTTCTCAACAGTTGTTAAAGCCACATCTGTTGCTTCAAGTTTGCATCTGTGAGAAAATTATTCAATATTCACTGCCATATAAGAGGACATTTTCCAATCTCTTAATAATGATTTTACCTGATTGAAACATATTCTTCCTATGTGCTTTTGGATTATTGCCCCAATTTCACACCTTTTACTATAAGAGCTTTCTTTTTGTTTCTAATAAAATGTTTCACTTTCTTAATACTTTGCTTAACTTTTGGAATGCATCTTTAGCCATCCCAATGCACCTTCAGAAGTTAAAATACACAAGAACCCTTACTGAAGCATTTTATAACAAAAAGTTGATATATGGTTACTAAAAACAGAGCAATGTCTATATATAAAACAGAATGTGTGTGCAAAACACTTTTCGCAGAGCACACAGACACTTCACTGATCCTAGGCAAAAAGTGCCAGAGATGGACAAATTTCAACAATATCAGAACACTGCAGTCCTTGCCAGAAGTACTTAATACATACATAAATGTCATTTTTATGGGGGAGTATTTATATAAAAGTAATCAACTAAATGGATTGCCAATTTTCACTTGATTACTTTTTTTTTTTTTTATAAAACTTCCTAAGTCCTTTTCAATATAATTTTGATTTCATACCAACAATTTTATTAAGGCATAAACAGAATTGAGCAAACAAGCAACTTGATAATTCTATTATTACTGTAACTAGCAAAGTCACTGGAATGTATGTGACTCTATGGAGTGCACAGGTATTTTGGATAGAAATGAGACACTGTGTCTATGAAGTAAGTATAAAAGGAGAGTTCGACATGCCAGTGGCCAATGTGAAGAGAAAGTGATATGGACAGAAATCCTGATATAGTCTGGCTTTGCAAAAATAAAATGTTTCTAGAAATTGGCATCAAAAGAAGAAAGTGAAAAAGTAAACAGAAACTTGTGCAACTCTTGCATCACAATCTAAGAGTCTATCTTGATTAATATTTGTGCAACGCTTCAGAGAACAACATCTAAGAGTGTACACAATGGCAGACGACTAGAGTACATAATTAGAGACAAGTAGAGTGTGAAGAAATTTTCAAAAGGAAATAGTAGATTCTGGACAACCCATTAAACCAAAGGTTATACAGCAAGGTTACTCAGTCTTGCCCAGGCTAAACAAAATTTTAGAATTTCTAATTTTATTGGCTTTTATAAATATTCAATGATATTAAATCAGCAAAAGTGAAAAACTGTAAATTACATAACCAAGACAAACATGTAACAGTGTTTGAGTTTCTTGGATGACATTATTTTTTGTCTGCTTTTCTAGAAAGGACTGAACATGAAATGCTGGTTAATAACGGTTTTCCAAATCACCTAATAGATCAGCATATTAGACGTTTTCTTTCTAAAGTAACTAATAGCAACACCAAACATGCAAATAACAACAGTAACATTCTCTATAAAAATCAAATGCATGGTAACTATAAGCAGAATGAAGTTTCCCTTAGAAACATTATAAAGAAATATACAACTCCAGTCAACAAAAACAAGAAAATTAAATTATTATAAAAAAAAATAAAACTACTAGCCTCATTGTCAACAACCTCACCTGCAAGATCTAAAGTACATAGAACCAATATTATTTATGAATTCATATGTCCCTTAAGGAACTGTGTTCTTGATCAATCCAAATTCATAAATAATTATATTGTGTATACTACAACATACCTAAGAAGAAGACTCACATTACATCTCTCTGACCATAACTCAATTAGGTCCCATTTAAACACACACAGAGACCTACTAAACTCTATCCACAATATACTTGTAGACAATACAAATATCGACATGTAAAAAAAAAAGACTAAAAATAATGGAAGAATTATTAATAAAAAAGAATAAAAAAACAACATCAATTATGAACATGGTCACAAATGTGCTGACTGTGTATGGAAAATAAAAACATTCTTATAACTCTAGATCCATACATTGAGTTAAAAGGAAAAATAAAATCATTCTTGATAATGGCAAAAAGAATGGCCAAAAGTGCTCGGACATAAAGAACATTTGGATAATTTCTAACTGAAGCACCTTGTCAGTTGTTTTGAACAAAACTTGTATAAAAGAAGGATTGCTACCCAAATACACAATTTTATTTACTTTTATCTGTTGGATTGATTATGGACAGTGTTATGCTCAATAAAAACAAAATTCACAATTTGTTACCATTTTAAATGTCACTGACAAATCCTTATAAAGTCTATAATTTGTTTTCTGGCATGAAAATGACCCCCAGAAATCCTAAAGTTTGCCCCCCCCCTATAGTCTCAAAACACCAAGTCATTCAAGGGATATAAAACTGACCCAGTATAAATTATGGTAATTCTTCACTTCAGCAAAGCTTTCCATCCTTATATCTTTTCACTTGGTCAATTCAACCGTGCTGAGATGGCAGCAGTAGCAGCCATTATTTGTATGGATTCTCGACTGAACCTCCTGGGAAATTATGGTACTTCTTTTATAGCATTGATAGATTAAGTTTCAAAGCAATTCCAGCAGAGAAGGATAACAGCCTCGGAGAATCAATGGAAGCAACTAATTACAGTTTTAATATCTGTGAGTATGTTAAAAACAAACTCATTACAAAATATGACAGACCATATTTGGAATAATGACTGCGAATTACCTGTGTAATTTCTATAGATTAAACACAAACAAATCAATACAATAAAATCAAAATTTACAATTCTACAATTCACTTTTTGTAAAGACTTGCTAACTCCTGTATGATCAGATGAATGCCAAACTAAAAGATTATTATTTAAAAGAAAAAGATATTTTTGTTTAACAAGTGAACATATGCAAGAAATTATATATAAAAATTGAAGTTAAAGCTTTTACAGAAAATATTCAGGCATTTGAATACCAATGTTAGATATTTTAAGTAACAGATTACAATTACCATAAATATTACTGCAGCTTTGAGCAATTCTTCAATTCAAATTCTTTAGCTGAACATCTTAAAATTCACCATGAACACCTAATAAATAACAATATTTTATTGTTTGTACAGCCTCAATAAAACATTCTACTTTTGAGGTAAAATTGAATTTTATCCAGAAGGCTTCAGACAGACTTGACTTTTGTAGTGATAAAAGTCCAAGAATTCAACACTAAATAAAAACAGTTATTCTAACATTTAGTAGAAGCAGAAAATATCCCAGTCTTTTGACAGTAACTTTAAAATTGGAATTTAAGGAAGAAAAATAGAACTATTTTTATGTATTGATTCTACAAGCTGCTGAAAAGACCTCAGCTCAACAAAACACCAATACTTTTTTTTTTTTAAGGTGGGGCTTTTTTGATATGACTGAGAACATTACAGTATATCCCCTTTGATATGCATCAGCCCAAATATAGTGTTGTTTTTTTAATACACCATATTGAATAATCTGATTATTTTGCTTAAGGAAGAAAAAAAAAAGCTGCCAACTGATCATATCTAAAATCTTAGCAATGCAAAAAAGTGAGCCTGCAACTCTGTTCAAGTCATAACACTTAAATCCAAAAACATTACAAGAGAAAAAGACTCAAAAGTTTAAGAGTGATTGCTTAGAAGTTTTTGTTTTTTTTAATTCTTATTGATATTCTTCTGCTATTGCATTTACATGAGCAAAAGGTTTTCATTCCTATTGTCCATAATTTAAGGGAAATTGTGGCCTTAATTGGAATTTTCTAAAAGATTTTTATCACTCTTTATGATAGAAATATTAAATAAACACCAGCTGCTTTTTCAATAAATATCACTTAAAATCTTACAAAGACAGTAAACATCCTCGAGGTCAGATAGAATTTGTAACACAGTTTCAAGTTGGACATACTTCCTCATAAGACATTAGAGAAGAGATTTTAGCTAAAAAAAAAAAAAAAGGCCCAAGCTTTACAAATGCATCAAAACCTTAGCAAAATATTCAATTAAACAAAAGAATAAAGAACTGCAGTCACACAATATCAATTGAACGTTATTTAGTACCACATAGGAATTCATATTTACTAAGGTTTTAACTGACAAAAATGTGAGACAAATAGAAATATTTTCCGTTAATAAAACCTTATATTTACAGTTTCTAAAAAACTTAATAAATAAATAAATGTTATTTCAACATTTCACTTGAATTTCTTCTCAAAAAAGGATTTTTTTCTCTTCTTTGAAAGGAAACATTAATTATGTTAATAATACAAATAAATAAAAGCCAGCAAAGTGGGATGAAGCTTTTACCAATCTCACTACAATTATTAATTAACTAGTGTATTCATGCCATCAAAAACGATGACAATTATTAGGAAGTTTTAATAGTGTTGATATAATGAAACCAAAGTGTGTTGAGATTCAGTAAAGTAGAGATAAAGAATTCATACATAAAATAGTTGTCAATGAACAGAATTTAATTAATCGATTCCCTTCATATTTTTAGATGTTCAATGTTATTCATTGATTACTCCTTGTATTATATAAATCACATTTTGCTCTGTCTTTCCATGATAAAAGTTTTATGTGCGTATTATAACAATGAAATGAAAATATCTCTCAGAAGAAAAGATTAGCAACATGATGACAAAGCCTATTTCAAGACCACGTTGTAGCAAAATGATTACTTAATAAACAAAGGTATCTGAGTACTTCACATGAAAATCTTGAACAAATAAGACTGCAATTTAAGAAATGCAGACGTAAAGGAACTGATTAATTAAACAGTTCCTTTTGTTTGGGAACTAATTTTGTCTAAATGCAGATAAATATTTGTATAGATTATTAAAATGATTAAGAGAAGTAATTACTCCTAAATCTACTAACTTAAGTTGATTTACCTCCCTTCCCACTATAGATGGGACAGGAAATATATAAATAAATACACATTGATAAATATTACATGGTTTTATAATTGATGATTATCCATAATTATTAATTACAAAGTATTTTATAAATATCTGATTAGGTGTACAATTCAATCAAATAAATATATCAAACAATTTCTCTCAGCAACAAGCTGATTAAAAATAGAAAGGGGGTGGGGACTAGAGAGAGTGGATCTCACCCAGCAGTATGACCTTTTCTAATCAAAAAAGGTCAAATGTCATCTGATGGTTAATTAAGGACAGGTAAACATGGCTTCATTCTAATTCAGCCCACCTCAATAGCCACATCCAAACTTTTGTTACAATCCCCAAATAAAAATGAACATTAAAAAAGAAAAAAACAATTCCATAAGTGACAGTTAATGCCCCAATAACACTAACGGAAATATTGGCACACAGCCTAAAATGCATATGCACAAACCAGTGTGCATCAGGGAGGGTGAGAAATGCTGTCTATTTATTTCTAGAATACAGAGTGCCCCAAAATACTTTGCTATGGAGCAAGTTTTTAGTTACTATTTTCACCAACCATATTATTCATAGCCAATAGCTATGCATTCATCTCAGTGATGAAGAATTTGTCAATGTCACACAAATATTACCCATGTAACTCATCTTCTATTGACTTGAACAGATACCCCACTTTAATCCACATATGTGACACAGAGTGTGTAAACATTCAGCAAGTGTTAAGTGGTGCCATTCATAAAGCAATTTAATGATACCCCGACTTTTTATCAGCTGTGCCAAAAAGCCATTCAGATGCCCCCTGTAACTGGGGAAAAAAATATGGATTACTGGTGGGAAGTTTCAACTTCTTCTACATTACTATTGACATCCACCTCCAACAATATAGGCCAACATAATAAAGAGGCATTACTTTCGGAGCAACCAAGTTTCTACTATATATATATATATATATATATATATATATATATATATATATATATATATACACACACACACACACACACACACACACACATATAAGAAGTGTTGAAAAGTTCTTGGTCTGACAAGGAAGGTACTATGAAATAAATTCTGAGGTTTGAACATCTGGTCAGATTGTAGGAAGTGAATCAGGCCTAGAACTTTTCTACTACACCTCGTATATAGAGACACACACAAAATATGTGTTTCTAACAGAGATGCATATTGGAAATCCCCTGCTGTTATACAAGAATTCATGCAGACAATTCATGGGTTGATGTCTGCATATCTACACATCCAAGCCTTGTAAATATTGTAGACTCCTATCCATCAATACAAGTACTAACAAGTCAAGCTGATCTTGATTCCAATTTTCTTTTTTGCCAGATAGCACAGAGAACACAAATCATTTTTTCTATTAAGACTTGGTGGTTGTTGTTGTTGTTGTTTTTTTCCTTCATCACCATATAATATTAAAATATGTATTAATTCTCATGGAGGTGGCACGGGTTATGTAGTGGATAGCAGCAGGAATCGGAGAGCTGAGTTCGAATTCCAGTTGGATCCATTACTTTCACTTACATGCTGATACTCCTGGGAAAGGTAGGAATCATCTTCTTCTACTCCCCCTCCCCCAGCTAAGGGTAAATAGCAGGACAGACTTGGTTCTAAATCCTTTAGTGGAAACCAGTCTAGGAGAAGGAAAAAACTGAATTCAAAACCAGCCTGAAGAGAGTTAGACTCTGTCAGGTTATCTTGCCCAAGAAACACTATTTCTACTACGGCTGCAGGATATATGGTGCCCCTAGGAAACTACAGATCATAGAATACAAAAAAAAATTCTCATGGAATCAGTTTATTAATTAATAACAATAGAAATCTACTTTATTTCCAGTAACGTACTAGCTTTACCGATTCTATAAAAAACATGACAGTATATTAAGTCCGTAACATTATTAGGTTTTTACATATGAGTTTTTAAATGTTTAACAAATTTTAATATTAATTAATTTTAATATGTTGTAATTCCAAGGTGATCATTTTATTAGGTAACATGTTGACTGCCAGAGATAAATTATGAAATCTGACTTCAAATGCAAACAAGATGATTAAAAACTAACTTCTTATTTTATGTATGATGGATTCTCCCATCTAACTATAATTTTTACAAGACAGGAGAGTCCATCATACATAAAATAGGGAGTTAGTTATTATATGCAGGCTGATTGAAAAGTTAGATAATAAAAAAAAAAATTTTAGGAGTTGATTTATAGCTTCAACTGAAGTCTTAACATTGTTTTCACACTAAAAGTATCATTGTGAATAAACTTGTTGACAGTCAATGTGTTAATACCAACAGAAAATAGACACGTCCACTTCATGTCCAGTAGAATCTTGTATTAATACGAGTTTATCAGTCATAAATGAGGGCATATACAAAATTGATATTTTGTTAAATACATTCTCTTATTAGAAAGATTTCATATTTAGGTTTTTAAATGCATTTTTCCAATTATTGCTGCTGTATTTTGATCTTTTAAGGAGTTGTTTTTTGGCTATTTTCTTTTCAACTCCTAGCTTTTTCAATATCTTGGAGCAATCAGCCATTGTTGAAATAAAGAGATTATTACTGAATGTCACCAATTCAGGAGAGATCATTTTAGGACATTAAAACAGAAAAATCAGTTGCTATGTTATTCAAGGGGTTTGCTGAAAACTTTTTCAGCTCAACCCACTTTTCAAAATCCAACAAAATAACCAGGTGTCAGAATTTATTTTGAAATTTTCAGCACTTTTTTGACATATTAGGGTAAAACAACTCAGTTCTGAGAGCTGAATAGCTAGAACTAACCATACATATGATTTGATGATAGTGGTCAAGGCTTGTGTAGAAGCCAACCACACTTTTTGGAAGAGATGAATATAGTGAACTGTGTGTGTGTGTATATATATATATATATATATATACACACACACACAGACAGACAGACATTTTCATGTTTGGTAAGATTTTGAAGTAGATTGGACCAAGAACTTTCTGGCACCTAGCCATTCTCTCTGAAATGTACAAACCCTCAGAACTTTGAATATGTATAGATATCTCTTGTGATATATATATATATATATATATATATATATATATATATATATATATATATATGTGTGTGTGTGTGTGTGTGTGTGTCATTTATTAATGACTAGCAACTTGTATTCGAGGACACCCATCTACTAGGGCAGCTCGCTTATCCCTATTGCAGACGTTTGCTCAGGTGCATTTTTGTGTTTGTTCAACATGCACAGAGCCCACCTGTGGATTATACTGCAACTATGTTGAGCAAACTTTAGTTACAGTTTCTGGGAGAGAAGCATGTTATCTAGCATGATCGACAATCTAAACAAAGCCAGCATGCTCAAACCCTCAGTCACAATGACTTGTGACTTTGTGCTAGCACAGCCATCAATGGCCCCCAAGGGTCTTACAAGGCTTGGGTCAATCTGCGGTATGGTTTTCAGGCACTTTCTATAGGTGCTGCAAGCTGGGATCAACACCTCCAGACCAGGGTTAGGGTTATCATCAACAAGTCACCTTCCCGACAAATTGACCCTGGTGAGATACATGCTCAGAAATTGAAAGTTCTTACCACTAAGCCACATGCCCATATATATATATATATATATATATATAACAATGTATAGTCAAACATTAGGTGCACAGAAAAGCTCGCTTTATATGCAACCTAAGCTTTTTTTTTTTCAGTGAGAAATCTTTAAAACAAAACAGACTAATTCTACCATAAGTAAGCGCTATGTAAATGGTTTGATGAAAGAAGCCTGAAACTCTCGAGCATAATGAGAGCAAATAATTAGAGCTATTTGACTTTTAATTTGTCTTTTCTTCGTACTAAGTATAACAGTAACTGTAATTATTCTCTTTTTAAACCCATAGTAAAAAGATTTTACAATTTGGAAAAATGTCAAGCAGTATCAGGTTAAATATATTTGTCAAAAGAGGTCTCATTTTTATCTTGTCAAGGTTGACTAGAAAAGTAACAGCTTTGTGATGCTACTGCCTGCACAGATTAATTGCGAGAAAGTTCTTTTCTCAAATATTCATGCACTCACTCTCTCCTTCAACCACTGTGACATGCCAACAACAAGACATTCCTCAAGCTTTCTGGCAATGAGAGAGAGAATGCAAGAATTGGAGACATCCCTACCCTAAAATTATTAATGTGAACAGATAAAGTGGGGGTGCTGAAAAGTTATGTCCAATTCACTTTTCAAAATCAATATTCTGATGTTCAGACATTGAAATTTTGGGAAGTGGTTTAGAGCTGAGAACTTTTCAGCATACACCTCAGCCAAAATTCAAACTAAAGTTATGGATAACATTTACTGTGCAACTTTTACATCAGCCAGACCTTCATATACAAAGATGCTGGACAACTCAAGAAATTGGTACCACTTCAACAACCTTTTAGTATTCAAAAATATTTATTTACTTACAAACCAAAATAAAAATATTTATTTACTTACAAACCAAAATAAAAATATTTATTTACTTACAAACCAAAATAAAAATATTTATTTACTTACAAACCAAAATAAAAATATTTATTTACTTACAAACCAAAATAAAAATATTTATTTACTTACAAACCAAAATAAAAATATTTATTTACTTACAAACCAAAATAAAAATATTTATTTACTTACAAACCAAAATAAAAATATTTATTTACTTACAAACCAAAATAAGAAAACACAAGTAATTAAATCAATAGAAACAAAAGTATTTTTCCATAGTCACAAGTCGACAAATTTGATAATTAAAGATAACTTGTAAAGCTAATAAATTTCTTTCAGATGTTTGTGTGGCATTCCTATGTTACGGCAAGGCACCAAATCAAATATTGGTTGCATGTCAATGGCTGTTAGGTGAACCTTGTGACTGAATTCACCAGAACAAATATCCCTCAAGTGTTACAATGTTGTCTTCAGCCTTTGAGCAATTCAAGATGGAAATGAAGACTTCCCAAGTAAAAAAAAAAAAAATATTGTTAAATTGTTAAACCATGAATGCAGCACAAAACAGACATACTACAGAGAAAAATATTTCTTAATAGAAACGGGTGTAAGACAAGAAGGTGTCTTCTCACCAGATTTATTCAACCTATACAGTGAAGTGATTCTGAGAGAATTAGAAGTCCTATCAGGATTTATTACTGGCAACCATAATTGTAACAATATAAGATATGCAGATGAGAGTGTTGGTATCAGACATTGAAAGAAAAACATAAGAACTCCTACATAAGGTATTGAAGAAAAGCAAGAAGAAAGGACTAAACATCAACTGCAAGAAGATAAAATACGTGGTTGTCTAAAAAGGAAACAGCCCAACATGTAAATTACAAATTGGAGACTAAAATCAAGCAAGTATAACAATTTAAATATCTGAAACGTGTTTTAATAGAGGACAGAAAGTGAGACACAGAAATCTGAAATTTGGGATAGAAAAAAATGCTTTCTAAAAGTTAAGCAAAGTATTAAGAAACAGAAAATCTCATTAGGCACAAAGAAAAGAGTACTGAACTGTTATGTAATATCAGTCCTCCTGTATGGTATTGAAGGCTGAACAATCTCCTTGCAGATAAAGAAGGGATTTGAAACAAGAGAAATATTCTACAGAAGGATAGTGAGAATACCATTGAATGAATATGTAAGCAATAGAGAAAATGAAAACAAAAAAGGACTCGTATACATAGCATCAAAAATTACTATTGAAATTTCTAGGCATATAATGAGGAAGGAGGCTTGGAAAATTTGACACTCACAAGAAAGCAAGACTGACAGAGGAAAACAATACATAACCTACATAATGAGCTTGTGGAAATGGATGGTAGAAAAGGGATTAGGAAAGATAACAAAATTTACTGAGCTACAAAGAACAGGAAGTTGTGGAGTGCCATGATCATCAAAATACAGAAAAGACATGGCATACAGAAAAAGTAGACAAATCACTTGTTTTTATAAGATGGCTTGTAAAGTGTTAAACAACAAAATAGAAATCAGAGTGCAAATAGATTCCCAAGATGTGTCAGGTTCCCATATAATGTCTTATTTCTGTTGCGACTGCTCCTGGTTCCTCTTGCCAAGTAACTTGATCAGCTTCACCCCTGATGGCCTGGCTAACACAGACTAATCTTTATGGACCTGAATGGATTCTTAATTTACTGAGTTTAACTACTCACCTAGGACTCACTACCCAAATTAAAAAACTTTTTCTTTGTTTTGCTTCTTAATTCCCCAGCCAATCAAAATTCTAAATGCATACATCCTGGTTACCTTTAACCAAATAACCAATCATAGCCTTTTTTTTAGACACCATGTTTTTTACATTTGGTTGACTGCAGTTTCATTCATTCTCATAAACACTGTTTTTCTTTTTTCTTTTGAAACAAAATGCAGTGACTTTCAGGTATTTTACTCTATATGCTGCCCCCTCAAATATATATATATATATATGCCACAATACAATAAGAAAAAATATATCTGATGTCATATCAAAATGATTATAATTTATTTCAGTGGAAAGGAAGGAGGGGAATAAAGAAAAAATATACAAAAAAGCTTTTAAATTTCTCAGCCCAACTAAGAAACTAGAGGAAAAAAAATAAGAGAATGCTATTTGATCATTTGTTATAATTTTACAAATATACTGGGTCAAGTACTTTACACCTTAATAGAATTTCAACAGAGAATAAGAAAATAAAAAATTGTTATTTTGGAATAATTTTATTTCTCTTGAATATTTTGTATAACAAATTTAGAGGCACAATTAAGATTGTTAAACTTAATTGAATCAGACATAAATACTTTTTTCTTTTTTTTTTTCTCAAGGGTTTGTGACTCAAATATTGAGTCATATAAAACTTTGCAAGAAATTCTGTATTTCAGAGACTTGCTTAATATATTCATTAAATATAAATTTTGATTTTAATCAAAGTGTTTCTGAAATGAGTTGATACAATTCTGAACAAATGTAGACCTTCCCAACTATATTAAATTCAATGGTTAACACTAAACTTATGATTTTAATCCAACTAAAATTATGGATTATCACAACATTTTTAAGAACATTTTTCATACCATTGAAATACTGAAAATTTCCATCTCTCTTAAATTTCTTAGAAGTTTATCTGTCATTGTATTATTGATTTTTTTTTTTTTTATAGTTAGCAAGATTATTAATTTCCTATGAATGGAGTCCTCCACAACCATGTCCTTGTGCCCAAAGTTTGCCTCCACAAAGATTAATGGTTAGTAAACTAATCTTGTACAACTCTATAAATCATTACTAATCAATGAGTGCTCCCAATGTGTCAACTTGTGCCAGACAAATCTATAGACAAAAAATAACTGTGCAGTGGACATGTTCGTAAGTAGCCAAGTTGATGTGGAAGTTGCAAAATAGAATGTAAAACGTTTTTATAGCTCTAGTTTTTTGCCTGAATTTATTGCTTAATTTATACATTTTTAAACATGTTAACAATTTCTTTATTTAATTGGTATACAAATAAAATAGATGAACATATAGTCCGATTAGTTTTTGACCATAAAAGCAATTTAATTCTTTCCTTGGTTATGCAATATCTATTGATTAAAGATATTGTCAAATACCTAAACAATTGTCTGCTACCTTTGTGCGCACAATATTATCTAATTGGCTTCCTTTCCATTTACCTATACACAGGAACATGCACAAGAATATGTGTCTTGTATTGAATCCGGTAATCAAGTTAGAAATGGATCTTCACCTCGTTGGGGGGGGGGGCACTTAAATCAATTAATAACTGTTGCCAGAACAATTTGGAATTTATTATTGGGTTTATGTCAAATATACGCAAATGCTCGTTTAGAAGACGAGTAAATAATTAATAGATATTACAAAACTGAAAATAGAAGGGATTTCTCTTCTTTTTTTTTGCAATGTTCACTTAATCTAATTATATTTCAACACATTATTAAATTAATTGTTTAAAAAGAGTAGGTAATAAGTTAAACATGTGCCAACATAATGGCATACAAGATCATTTCAGAAAGTATCCAGCTATTGTACCTTGACAACCAGTTGTGCAGCTTAGATATAACTTGGTATGCCATCAGGGCAAACTTTATTGCACGTATGTGAGCAAACACCTTTCCATGGAGTTACACAGTTGGCAATGAGATGACATTGAGTTTCTATACTGCACAACTTTTGTATTCATTGTCACTTCTTGTGCAAGAATATTCTTCTTAGCAAAATATTCTATAATCTTGGTCTGTCAGCGCCTCTATGGTCTAAATGTGGCTGCCTGTAATTTCTGACTTTTCCTGAAGCTAGAAACAAAAATCACTGTTAAAGGAAGAGGAGGTTCCAAATTGTGGATGAGATTAAGAAGAATGTGAAGAGTAACTGATCAAGATCCCAAGAGAGAACTTTACAAACCGACTGATAAAGGAATTGGAAGGCAACTAAGGCACTTTCTTCTTTTTCGTTAATATTAAATGCTTGCATAGTTGTCAGACAGATGTGAGACATAAATTGAGATATAAATGCATTCTGTCAAATGACTTCAAATGAAGGAAGAAATGGTGACCATGACCAATTGAGATCCTTTTAAACATTGAATGACTTCAAAATGGCAGACAAGCATGAAAACAACCATCAATAAGCAACAACTGTTTGCCACATTCCAGTTTACTTAAAACATTCCAATAAGAGATTTTATTTTTAAAATTATTATTCTGAAAGTCTTTGCATGCATTCAAATTTTAAACAGTCTTTTTTAAAATTGTAGAAAAAAAATCATTCTTAAAGCACTAAAAATGTTTTATTTTTACAAGGGAAGATCATACTCATCTAAGACAAAATATCATCATCACTTTAAACATTTAGAAATTAAATACTGTCAACTGAAAACAGTTCAGCATTTTGCATTAAACTCATTTGAATGTTTAAAATAATATAAGCAATTTTTTTCAAAATTAAAATTGAAGTCATTGTCGAACTCTCTTCCACGTTCTTGCTTTCCCATCAACTTTGATGATTTCCAAAAATTTAAATGTCAGTCATTATCTTCCATCTTCTTAATTCCTGTTCTTTTAATGTTCTCTGTCTTTTTTTTTCTTCTTTTTCTCATACTCTCTCACACTCAATAAACCTATGTGTTTTAGTGGCTTTATTGCCTTGCTTAGGATGAAATGATTAAAAATAAAACAGGAAAGCTCTAAACTTCTAAAAGAAAATTTAAAAAAAAAAAAAAATCACATGTTCACAAATCCAATAAAGATATTATGTTCTGTATTTTTTAACCAAGTTCACCTCATACAAGGCAACAAAGCCACTGAGATACAAGTGGTTGTGGAAGAGTTAGAAACAGAAACATTGCTAAGGAGTGAGAACAAAAGACGAATAATCAGGAGGACAGAAGATAGCGATTGACGTTGCATTTAAATTTCTGCAGATTAATGTTGGCTGGAAAGTGTGGAACTTGAATGGAGTTCCACAAGTAAGAAAAATGATTAGCATTTCAAAAAGTCTAGGCACCAGAGTGAAGAGCTCATTCAAACAATTACCATGAAAATATCTATAGAAAAGGCAAAGAGAAGCAACCTTACAGTGATGGGAAAGTGACTGAAGCCGAGACACTGGATCTGTAAAGAAATTATTTTCTATAAAAGATTTACATCAAAATCCTACGAAATGTAGTCTCAGTCACGTGTAATACTTGCTACAGTAATTGGCTTCTAAAGAAAGCCTGTTTAATGTCATGAGAATGGTTGACTTTATATTTCTACACATGATAGAAAGATTCTGTGAATAATGTTTGCTTTGATTCCTCCCCACTGATAACCTTTCTGACTTTTTATGTATTTTGATTGTGAAATCACCAAATGAGGATCATTCAAAAATTGTCAACTGACCTAGAAAAGAGTATCTGTCTATATTTCTGAGATGAGGTATTATGTCCATTATTCAAACTATTCACCTCATCTTTGTTGCCATATTTATTACAACGTGTCAGCCATTGTATGCTCTGGCCTTCTTCAGGTTGTCGGAATGTTGAACTGAACCCTTTATTTCGCTCAATGGGGTAAACTGTTCTAGTTCCATGTCATTAATCAGTTATTTCCTGTTAATTCCCCTCTCCAAGTTCTCCACTGCCTTAACTGGGTATTGAACTCACACTCTTTGGGTCCTGTCACTGGATCTAACCAACGCCTTTATCCACTGTGCCATGTGTCCTTGAGGATACATGGCACAGTGGACAGCCATTAAACATGGCATATGGAACTAGAACAGTCTAACCCAGTGAGCAAAATAAAGGGTTCAGTTCGACATTCCAACCACCTGAAGAAGGCCAGAGCATACAATGGCCGAAATGTGGTAATAAATATGGTGACAAAGATGAGGACAATAGTCCGAATAATGTAAATAGTGGACCTAGAAAAGATTTTTTAAAAAAGAGGAAAAAAAGATTTCTAATGTTTACTCCAATTTGGGGAACTGGATCACATCACAAACTCTTTTCAGTGATCAACTCATAATAGCCATATTTTGTCATTCGTATAAAATTTCTGATAATCACTTTCTTTTTGATTTTCAATACAATCTTAACACCACTGGTTGATGTAATCCCGTCATTAAATCATCAAATGTTATTTGGGTGACTTTCCATTCATTTATCACCATGTGAATTATCTTCATCCACATGCTCAAAGACTAACTCTCACCAAGAATGGGTTGATACAAATTCTTCTGTGAGGGAAGAACAATTGCTTCTTTTCCCCTAAGTAGGAGTTTGGAACTAATATTTTGCATAAGCTTTTTAGCAGGACATCATTGCCTAACACTTTATGAACAGCCTTCAGTCCAGCATTAATAAGATTCAAAGATATGTGGACATGAGTGTGACTGAGCTTATTCTGTTTTTTCACTGGCAAATGACCTGTTTAGTAGAGATTATAGTGGAGCTAAGTATTAAAGGACCCACTATATTCTTAAAGTGGAATTTGGGCATCTGCTTACTTTATCTATTTGCTTTTATCATCTCAACTGAAATCATTGAGGATGAATTCAAATGTTTACATATTCAATATATCCTACACATGATATCAAAAAGTTATGATATTTTCTAAAAAGAATTAAAGAATTATCAGTGATGAATGTAAAAGATTGCAAAGTATTCATTTTTATATAAGCATTCATATAAATAAGGTTGTCAAGTTCCATGAACAACTGTCATGATTGATTATGTCTCCATTATGGACGACTCTTTAAGAAATCATTCTGAAAAAGAAAAAAAAAATAATCTTGTCATCTTTTTTGATAAAAAGTCTGAAATCTGCTTGAAGTATTAAAAGTAAAAATCCACCTCTTCCACATTGAACCAAATGTCTTTGAGAAGTTTAATCAGATGTGACACATCAACAGTACATAAAAAATAGTTTTTTTTTACTTCACAAATGAAGAGCAAACAAGAGAAATTCATTGAAATTTCTGTCATCCAACTGGTGAGCAAATCTTATTGTTCTACTGGTTTCAGATGAACATAACATTATTCTCTTAACACAACTTGTACAAAAAGTGTCACAGCTTTAAATTATTCCACACTTAATATGTATTTTTTAAAGATACAACACGAGTACTATGATTGGTTACGGAAGTAATGTAATTGTTATTAGTATGGAAAAGGGAATCTCTATGGGCCATATTTGATACCACTATGGCACTGGATCCTGGGAAGAGGGGGTATCAAGAAGGAAGCAACTCATCACCTGAAATATCAACTCATATATATACTTGCTCCTTGAAAGAAACCTTGCAATGAATAGCGAGAAGTTATATTATTTTATTTCTGACAAGCTTTTCTTTGTTTTACTGCTACTTTATTATCACAACATTCTCAGTTGAAGACACTTTGGCAGCCATCTTGTATGAATATCTTAACTAATTTGATCACAAAATGTTAACTGCTAGGCATGGCCAATATGGGGGAAAAATTTGTAGCATTTCATGGTTAAAGGTTAATCAAGGTCAAATAATGTGATAAAAAAATGGAGACAAACTAGTTAATAACAAAAATACTTTATTTGAAGAAATCAAATAGCTTCAACCTGGTGCAAAGAAAACAAACAAAATATTTTGAATAATTTGAATAGCAGCAATAATATGATTATAGGTTTGGGTCTGGAGTCTTTGTGGCTGAAGCAGATAAGAGACTTTATTGTGAGAGTAGCAATGGTGTTAAGTTAGAGAGTTCTAAACTGTAGCATTTCATTATGAATTTCAAGGCTAATGGCCAGATAGCATTCAGCTATAAATATTGCACTAACAGATGACAACAATATGAAGTAGTCGAAAATGATGAAATTAATTCATTTAAGAATTTAAAACTTATGATAAATACTAATTATAGAGCTTTTCTAAAAAAAATATTCCTTTCAACAATTTAAGGGAATATAATTCACCAATCCAGAGTTCATATATGAAGTAATTCCTAAGATGAGTACAAAGTCATTTAAAACTTAATTCTAAAACTGCAGAATGTCATTAGAAAAGTCTACTGCTGGCAATTAAATATAAAATGTTTAGTTTGAAAGTGATAACATTATTTAATAAAGCAGCAAAATATTTGAAGAAGTCTGGAAGGTAAAATATCCAAAATGCTATCACTATAAACAATCAGAGAACAGTTCAAATAGATCAATGGATAATAATTACTTTCAATTTTTTTTCTAATTTATTCAGTAAAACTATCAAGTTTTAATTTTAGCTAATTAAATTTTGAAATGGTACAATTTGAGTTGGCGCTGAAAATAATTGATCCATTTTGAATTTGCGAGCCAATTTGACTTTTTGGCACTTTTTCTTTTAATCTGCAACAAAGCAACAAAAAAACTCAGAGGAAAATTTAGTAAACAGTTTCTTAGTTTTAATTCCCTATCATTAATAAAAAAAATTGTTTAGTTTGGCTTTTATTTTCCTTCCTGACTTACACTGAAAAGTTAATAGCAAAAATTAAGAAAATAAAAATTTATCCTTGGCATGTGACTTGCAATAAAAGTTGGCAAAATACATTTTATATAACCAGAACGTATCTTTCTGATATTCAATTTGATTACCTCCCAAGATACAGAACATACAAGAAATGGATAAATGCAAAGAAAGTGTGAAGTGCCAATCTTTTGTTGTAAATAAAATACAATGTGTGACATAAATACCTCCCACATAATGGTAAGACATTAGTGACAATGTTTTATTCATCTAACTAATAACATTATGTGAGATGTATAAGTGGGAGGGATTTCTATCACACACTGCAGATGGACCAACATTTGAAAGCCAAAATAAGTCAAAATAGCCAGAACCTAACAAGAAAAACAAACAATAGCTTTTTAGGTATCTTATTTAAAAATGACAATATTAATTAAAAAAAAAAACTCTGAAAGTAAACCTTTTAAATATTTCCATATTAATAATATAAATAAATATCAGTGTTGTGAATTCTATAAAAGTCATAATTACTGACACATCCTCAAAGAATGGAAGATTATATGCTGAATCAATAATGGTTTATTTTTGTCTGGGCACCACCAACATCAAGGATGGAATTTTAATAGACACCCTAAACCCTCAACATAAGCATTATGATTTACAGTCAGACTAATGTCTTCATCTTTGTTGTCATAATCAAAATGTTTTGGCTGATGTGTCCTCCAGCCTTCTTCAGGTTTCTGTCAATCTAAGTAACCTTCAAGGAATTTAAAACTGTGTTCTCTTTATTTAATCAAATGGGGGTAAGATTGTTCTTGTCCACTTTCCATGTCTAGGGATAGCTCATCTTGTTTTAGTACTGCTCAGTTATTTCCACTAATTCCTGAGTCAGTACTACTCGGTCCAGTGATTACACTCACAATTACTAAATTCCCAAATCAAAGCTTCAATCCCCCAAGCCATTGACCTATGGGACAATCCTGAGGCTAGACCTAGAAGTGCTAAACGTCATGTTCTTATATACTTCCCTGGAGAGGAATGAAGCCTTGCTGTCGAGCTCAGCTCCTTTAACCACCATTTCTCTCAAAGACTCAAATTGTCTTTATGCCAGACCTACTAAGAATGCTATCATGCAACAATTCTTTCAGATATCTGATTCTCCAGTATTCATTTCTCTCTAATATTTTGACTCTATTCCACATTTTTCTTCCTTACATGATCAGCCATGCCCGATTTCAGTCTCATTCCTAATTATGGCTTTTGGAAGTTTCATCAGCCTTACTTTCAGTGGATGACCGTTTTCACCTTTGTATTCTTTGCCACAACTGCAAAAGACTGAATGCACACACAGTCATGACAACCTTTGTGCAAGGCTCGACTCAAAGAGGTTAAGCTGTTTCTGAATATGGCACTGATGTTGTACAGGCTGCAGATCTTTTGAATCCTATCTGATACATCTTTGACATAAGGGAGACAATAAATTTTGTGATGATAACTACAAAGATAGGGATATTAGTCTGAGTGGACATAATTTAAATAATGATAATTCCTTATTCAAACAAAAATTGTATAAGCATTAGTTCTTGGTTTTCTTTTTCAGATATTGTTTTAAATCACACAGCAAATAAGATGAGAAAATGTATAAACATCAAAATCCACATCCGTTGAAATATTTACATAATCAGAAAAGATAGAGGAGAAAAGATGGAAGCAGGGAGAGATGAAAAAGAAAAGGTGTGTTTGGGGGGGGGGGGAGATGAAATAAAATGTTGTTAAACTTCTAAAGCCATTAAAAAAAAAGCATGCAAGTGAGAAACCAATTCTTGAGTGATTATCTGAAAATTCAAACCAATTGTGAATTTCTTTGTTAATAAAATCAAAGATAAACGCTACTTTCAATGGAATCCATGGCACAATGACAGAACTTCAATCAGATTTTCGGCACATTTGGAAAACCAGCCATTGTACTCATCTTCTTTTTTGACTAAACCCTTGAATCAGAATTAAATTTAAGTAAACAGATATGATAGAAAATAAATAAAGGAATGGACATTGGAATCTTTGAAAGATGTGTGAGATCTTACACTCATGTTGTACAAGCAATAGACTCATGCAAGCGAGCTACATAATTTGTGACTTACCCACCTTTTATTTTGTAACTAAGTTTTGTTTTGCTAAATAAAGTTTATTACTTTTACTTCTGTTCTGAGTTTTGTCTTACATATCACAAGATGCTAATACTTTAGAATCTGAAGGGAATTCAAGCAAAGATACTTCATCTTGTTCGGGGGTGATGATCAGGAATCTCTTTTGATGAATTAGTTTTTGGTAAAAAGAAAAAGAAAAAAAAGTAGTAACAGTAATATTAGCTGTTTCCCTAAAAGGAAACATTTGAAAGTCATTGACCAAGCGGCCAGGACTTTCAGTTGAAATTTATAAACACTTTCTCTTAAAACAATTTTTCAGGAAAATAGATTCCTCAAGTTCAGTAGCTGTTATCACTCTTTCCAGTATTGATGGAGTTTCCTTCCTAACCTTTTGTTTTAAGTAGTGTGCAATGTCAACATCTTAATTATGTCATTATTTTCTTTTTGACTTATATGTACCATCCATTTTAATTGTTGTTGCTAGTCCCCAAGTGATGTCGTTTCTGTTATTTGGTATAGTTCTTTGTGATTCTGCAATGCCAGTCCACAATATTCAAAGAAGGATGGTCTTTGCTAAGATCATCTGGTTTCAATCAAAGAAGTTAATCAGTTAATGACCAAGAAAAAGGAATGGGACAACTTGTTTTAGAACCAAATTTATAGTATTAGTGAAATGAGAAAATAACTAAACATTTCCAGGAGAAAAAAAAAGGGGGGGAAAGGGGGGAGAGAGAGAGAGAGAATTTTTTGCCCATATTTGCCAAGATGGTAAACCTGTTGGGAAATCTAGTTCCCTTGATGACTGATGAACATTGTGTTAGTTACTAACTAATTTGTTCACTGGTATCTCTTTTACCATAATGTTAGTTGCTTTTCAGTAACTACAATAAAACAAGCATTATATTTTACTAATAAATGAGGAGGCATTGTCAACCAGGATTCATTTTTCCTTCATCTTAATTTGTTTTCAATTCAATTATTTACACCATTCTATTGCAACAATTAAGTTCCAATCTATCCAGTTTACTGACAGGGTCATAGAATGTCTGATTAATTACAAGTAAAAAAGCAACTGAAATGAAGAATGAAATATAAAAAAGAATAATTGTTTTCAATGTAAAACAAATTCAATATATTACTACTAGTGTATGTAATGCATAATATTTGATACAAGATTAGTGTTTTGTCTGTGATAACAAATATATATATATATATATATATATAATACTAGCAAGGTTACCTGGCCTGCTCCAGATACAGAACAGGTTATCTGCTTTCCTATATCTTGAATTTTATACATTGTGATTCTAAGCTTAGCCAAATCAGGCACAAGGCCATAGTAATTGCACACTGAGTGTGGCTTGTACTCATTAGACTTGATAAAACTTTCTTTTAGAGAGATTTCCTTTCAATATTTTGATCTGACTTTTGTAGACTATTTTCTTCTTAGTATTTATTTCTTTTAATAATTATATATATATATATATATATATATATAATTTTCCAACATATATTGTTAGATATAACAGACAATGAAATGTCTATTATGCTTGATCATGAGCCATTCTAAGCTTTGTATAGTGGCTTTAGTTTCAGGATATAGATATACACACACTGCAATTCAAAAGTTTGAGGCCAGCCCTGGTAATTTTTTAAGTAAGACAAAATTATTATACTTTTTTTTTTTTTAATGACAAAAAGAGCAAAAGCATTTTATGATTAAATTTTGCTCTCATCAAAATATCCTCCTTTAGCCTTGATTATGGCAGCACAAATATTTGGAATTCATTGCAAAAGTTTCTCTATAGCTTAGTCAATTAGCATACATTGGATCTAACAGCAGTTTTCCACTGCCCAGGGAAACACAGGCTCGAATCCTGCCAGAAAGTGCATATTTTATTTTAATAACATTTCTCGAATATTCCGGCCGGTAAACAAAAGTAAATAAATATATTGATTAATAAATAAACCAAGCGTCTACTCAAATACAACTATCCACTAAAAATAATGATTAAAGTGATTATATATATATATATATATATATATACACACACACACACACACAGACACAGTTCAAAACTTTGATGCCGCCTCCAGAATTAGCATTGAGAGAGAAAAAAAATGAAAAAGTTATGGGATCAATTATCAAACTTTGAAAAACTTTTGCAACAAATGCCAAAAATTTGTGCTGCAATAATCAGGGCTAAAGGAGGATATTTTGATGAGAGCAAAATTTAATCATAAAATTATTTTTATCTTTTTTGTCATAATAAAATTTCTAATAAAAAAATCATGCCTCACTTTCTTTTAACCATGTATAATAATTTTCTCTTATTTAAAGTTACAAAACAACTATCAGGTCATCCCATAAGTTCTGTCCGAATTTTGAATAAAGAAAACAAGTGACCAAATGTTACATTTAATTATAGATTCAATCAACAATGTATTTTCCCTGATTATCTATGACTTACTTCCATCTATTAACAAGCTTACTAATTCCATTACTGTAAAATTCTTTTGGCTTTGATTCGAAGAACTCACAAATGTCAGTTTTAACCTCTTCCTGTGTTACAAAAGCTGTTTCTTCCAAATGATTCTGTAAGCTACAGAACAAATGGTAGTCTGAAGGAGCAAGCTCGGGAGAATAAGGTGGATCTTTTGTGACGTGATTCTTGCTGTGTGTGGTCCCGCATTGTCCTGATGAAACATCGCCCGTTTTCGATTCACTAGAGCAGGTCTTTTTTTCCCTCAAAGCTTGGTTCAAATGCTCTAATTGCTGACAGTATATTTGAGCATTAATTGTTGCATTAGGTGGTAAAAATTCAAAGTGGATTATTCCTTGGCAATCCCACCAGATTGAAAGAAGAACCTTTTGCCCATGAAGTTCCCTTCTTGGCTGTGGCTTGGGTCCTTCCCCTTTACCAAGCCACTGTCTACGACGCTTAACATTTCGATAAAAGATCCATTTTTTGTCGCCAGTCACAAGTCTATCCAAAAAAGGTGAAACAAGTTGGCGAGAATGGAGAGAAGAGCAGATGTCAACTCAGGATTTGAGGTTGTTTTCAGACAATTCATGAGGCACCCATTTTCCAAGTTTAGGAACTTTTCCAAGTTGTTGAAGATGACGAACAGTTGTATGGTTTGAACTGAGAACCACTGCCAATTCCTCAACTGATAAAGCAGGATTTTCTTCAAGGGCTGCTTCAAGAAGCTTTTCATCAAACTTAACTGGACATCCGGTTCGATCTTCATCTTCAAGGGTGAAATCTCCACCTCTGAATTTTGCAAACGATCTTCTGCAAGTTCTTTCATTCACACATTCCTCTCCATAAACTGAGTGAATGTTTCTAGCCGCTTCGGCTGCTGAGTTTCCTTTCTTGAACTCATAAAGCATTATGTGCCTCAAATGATTCTTGGGTATTTCCATGTTAGCAGGGTTTTAATCAAACAAAATTTAATTTTATTGTTCTCTGAAATAAAATTTGATCAGTTTAAATGCATCTAAACATAAAAATAATGTTCAGCTCCATTAGACATTATAAAATACTCTTTAAATTTTGTTCATTTTAACAAAAAGTTAAAATTCGGACAGAACTTATGGGATGACCTAATATTTTGGGGGACAATTTAAAAATTGCCAGGGATGGCCTCAAACTTTTGAATGTTAGTGTGTGTGTGTGTGTGTATATATATATATATATATATATATATATATATATATATATATATACATACACAAAGTTCAGATGTTCAATAAGCACTACTCTGTTGATCCAATAAGGTTTTAAACAAAGTTATTCTTAGAAATGAGAGAGATATTATGTAATTAACAATTGATATTAATGAGTAAACAGTTATTATATATGCATTGAATTTCAAGAAGAAAATTTTAAAATCATTTGATTTACATGTTCAATTCAATGTAAATAGAGTTAGTTTCCTAAAATTGGTTCTACAGCATCAAGAATAAAAGGTTCTTTTCAAATCAAGTCGAAAGAAATGTTTAACAATCAATAAGGATCCTGTAAATTATTAAAATATAAAAATATTAACATTTTCCCTACAAATATTGAAATAGCAACTTTCAATCAGTCTCTTTGAAATATCTTTTTTATATTTACATTTTGAATTTTTATTGAGATTACCTATTTTTTTTCTTACTACTCCTTTTTTTCTGTTTTTAAATTAGAGATGCATTGGTTAACTAGTTCCCTATTTCTAACTTTGTAAAACAGAGCAGATCGTTTCTTTTAATATACTCTTTAAAAATGAAATTTCTTTTACACAATTGTCTCAAAAGTTGAGGAATGTTAGGAAAAACGGTGGGGTTCATGGAAAGAAATGCTTAAAAATAAAAATTTCAAAGCCTTACCTTCTTTCATTGTCATCAAGGTGAGAGAATAAGACATTTTTTGCAATTGCTTTTGACAGGGCAGCCATTGTTTTGTAGTCTTTTGGCACTACCTGAAATAGATAACCACACATTAATTAATTAACAAACAAAAGAAAAAGAAAAAAGTTCCCTACTTACAAAGAATAAATATTTAAGTTCTAAAACAAACCAAAAACAACTTTTATTAACATCAGATAATTAAAAACAAGAATGATGAGAAAGGTTTTTTTTTAGTTTTTTTTAATTCCTCCAATAATTCTATAAAATAGAAATCTATTGTCCATCCTTAATATAAACCATTTTAATTTTGGGAACTCGGAGACAGAAATGCATTCAACCCACACCTACTTCATTCTCTAAAGTCATATCTGATGAAGAGTTCAATTTAGCAAACTATTAAGAGTGAAAAGGCTGTAGACAGAAACCAAAAATTGCTTGGTGCCAAAATTAAAATAAATTCGAATAAATATATAATTCCATGTTTTTAGTGTCAATGACATCATTATCAAGTCTTCCAAATTGATGTCATTAGCTTTTAATTGCTTCTGAAAATATCATCAAAAGACAAGTTTTCTGACAAACCAATATTCCCGATTAGTTCTACATTAACAATGTTTTTCAAATTTCATCCAACTTTCTTCTTCTGACATGACCTTATTCTGACATGACCTTATTCTAACATCAACAATTGTATAAAGACTATGACCCCCCCTCAACCACCCAATATAAACATTGGGGGGGGGGGGGCTATGAATTCATGATAATATAATCCTAACCCCCACCCTGCAGAAAAAAAGAGAATTATACACTTTTGTTATGGTTAAAAGCAACCAATTATCTGGCCAGGATTATATAAAGAATGGGTAGAAGCAGGTCCTCAGAATAAGAACCTTTCTTGAGAAATTCCAACAGAATTAAGAGATTATTTAAACTATTTACATTCAGACTATTGTCATCATCTTTGTTGTTGTTATCACAACATTTTGGTTATTGTGCCTTCTGACCTTCATTAAGTGTACATCGATCCAGGTAATCTACAGGAAATTTCGAACTGGACCCTCTATTTCATCTACAGGAGTAGACTGTTCTCCTGTAGGTTACGCACATTGATATACACCTGATGAAGGCTGCAATTCACAATGCCATGAAATGTTAATAACAAAGATGAGGACAATAATCCAAATGCACTCCAAACTGTATCTGTATTTTATATGTAAACTGAAGTTGGACATCTCCTTGGACAATTATTAAATCTGATAATAGATTCCTTAGCGTTATTTTTCCTCTCATCATTTCTTACATCTGAAAATGCATACAAATGTCTCTTGAGAATTTACAACTGACCAATAAATAGCCTAACATCTAGAATGGGTATGGAATAAATGAATTTATATTTGGGAAGCCAATCCTTTTAAAGTAGAAAGTGATACAAAAAAAAAGAAAATCTGAAGCCAACCATTCTTGGTTCTTACAGCAAATAGCTCATGGCCATGCTAAATTTTCAACATGTACAGAAATAATTCTATTTTTATTTGGATAATCATTAAAATTCTTTAATAGCCATTTAGAGAGGAAGGAATGCCACTGGTGATGGATTTTGCAGTGAATTTGGGGGATACATGACAAATTGCTTGTCATTATTCAGGCAAAGACAGACAGATTTCTACTCGCATGTATTAGCACAACTGAATTTATCTCTTGCTCCTTCATTGTATGTCATTATCATTGCAAACTTTTCTAAGTCATATCTAGTGATATCCTCTGGAGAACAAGTGTCAGCAAGTTTCCTCAATTTTCCAGAACTCTACTTCTATAGTCTTTCTAAACATCAACCGTATTTTATGCTGGAATCCAACACCAGAACTCTATACAATATTATTATATGTATTTTTATACCCGTCAAATATGGTGTGTCTCACTAGGAGCTCTGTGACAAGTCCTCCAGTTATTATCCCCAATACTTTTATTTAAAATAATTCTTTCCTATTTTATATATATATATAATCATTTATTCGAAAATTATAACATTTTTTATGTTATAATTTTCAAATAAATGATTATATTTGCTCTACTGTGTATTGAGCACTCTTTTAAGAATAGTATTTGTTGGTTATTGGAATTTATTCCATATACACCAATCCTATACTTGTGTATATATATATATATATATATATCTGTGTGGATATCAAATACCTCTTAACCAACATATAGAGGAATGCTGGGTACAAAATCTGCCAAATTTTAATATCTTCCCATTCTACCAATTCAACTACAAAACAACCAAACAAATGTGTATTAATAAAGAAACATTTTTATGAAAAGTTTAAACCAATTCATTGCATAAACCAAAGGCACGTCACTCAAAATAGATTCTACCATATTTCCTTACCATAAGCGACATATAAAGCCAGTCACGTGCTTTGATTTTTTTCATTTGGTCAAAACACATGCGTCAACATGTGGAAATATAAACAGTTACAAACTTTTTGAAAATCTAAAAGTGAAACCCACTTGTAAGTAAAACAAATTTAATTTTAATATTTCTCTGTAAAATACATATATTAATAATATTACATATAAATAAATAGTAGGTTTCTCTGTGTGTGTGTGTGTGTGTGTGTGTGTATATATATATATATATATATATATATATATACATACATACATACAGAGCAGTTCAAAAGTTTTGAGGAAACCCCTGGTAATTTTTTTAAATTGACCCCAAAAGTAGTTGTACTTTAAATAAAAGAAAATTATTATACATGGCTAAAAAAAAAAAGTGAGACTTTTTTTTTTATTAGAAATTTTATGACAAAAAAAAAAGAAGAAAAAAAAGAAAGCATTTTATGGTTAAATTTTGCTCTCGCCAAACAAACCTCCTTTAGCTTTGATTACGGCAGCACAAATGTTTGACATTTGTTGCAAAAGTTTATCAAAATATTTTATAATTGACTCCATTCTTTTTTCAGTGACTCTAAGAGCTTTTTCTCCCTCCCCCACTTCTGTTAAGTTCATTCTATGCTAATTCTGGGGGTTGTTTCACACTTTTCAACTGCATATACACACCTACCCAACAATTTGATAGTTTTCATTGGGAATCAATTAACAGCAAATCACAATCATTCAGCAATCTCGTGAGTATTTCAGATTTTAGTCTGTCATTTACAGTTTTAATACATCAGTTAATGTCCAAGCAGTGTCACCATACATTAAAACCACATCTACAGAGGTTCAAAAGATTCTCTGCTTGAGTTTGTCTGGTAGATCAGATCTCCAGATTACATCCATTTTATTCAAGGTGGCCCAGGCACTAGCTATGTGAATTTTCACATTCTTTTCAGTAAAAAGAAATCTTTTCTTGCTTCCTAGGTATTTAATAGATTCAATAGATTTTATTGATTCACTTGAGATGATTTATATTGAGCTTTGCTTGTTGAAGCCTATGATTTCAGTTTCAGACGCATTGACCAACATTGTTGACAGCATTTTCTAGAAGATGTTACATTACACACACACACACACACACACACACACACACATGCAAAGTTGTGCTAAAAAGATTTTAGCCTGACCCACTTCCCTAAGATCTGACTAACATCAGGCTCACTTCTTGGTAAGGCTGAGAATTTTTCTGTGTACGTGTGTGTATATATATATATATATATATATATATATATATATATATATATATATATATATATATATACACACACACAATGTTTTATTACCAGAAATAAAAAGTATACAATTTACTGCCAACACCGATTTGATTATATTCATAATGTGTGTTATGGTCAACCCTTTTTGCTTGATAAATAAGTCAATTACATTGCATCAGAAGCAGAAAAAATTCTACATTTAAACGCAATATCTTGATTACTTTCACATTGATCTTGTACATGAACATGATGAAAATAGAAAAAGATCAATGAAGTTAAGCCAATAATGATTGGATAAACAGCTACAAGTCTGCCTTTGCCCAAGAGAAACAAAATTCATGCAGCAAAAACACGAAATATGAGAGAATTCAATTTGCGACCATAAAATTTGTCACACTTTTGTTCTCTTCTTTCGGTTGCTGTCCATTTATGCAACGTGTGTGTTTTGTTGGGTAAAAAGATTTATTAGACAAATACATCAACATTTTTGTTTAGACAAAGGAAAATATAAAATATAAAAAGCATAGATAAAAGGCAAAGCAGTTATTTCAAGTTCTCTGATACAAATGACATGTGCACAAACATGGTAAACATCATTCTACAAAAGATCGGCTTTTGGGCATTTAATACTTATCTGCTAGAAAAAGGATGAGAAATATTGAGGAATACATTCTGACCCCTATTCTTAGAGAAGTTATAATAACTGAGAGTGCTAACCTTAATGCAAGAATATGAAGCTTATTTACAGCGCTATGAATGAATTAAAATTTACTGTATTTCCATTAAACTAGTCTTGGTAGCCAATCAGTATGACTTGGATTGAAAAGCAAGAAGGGATTGTCAGTGGTCAGGAATTAATGCAAGTTTTACTCATAAAATAAACCTATTCTATGCACTGAGAGTGTTTTTCCAAGAGAAATACACCAAAATTAGTGCGGGGGGGGGGAATTATCACTGATGGGGCATTAATAATTGTATTAATGACAGAATTTTGTCTATGTAGATATTAACTTGGTGTATATATTAATAGCACTAACATTTTTCACAATGTTAGTGAAAATATAGAAGTATATTAGAAAATTACTAATGCAATCAATTGTTTTATGTATTTAGAAACATTAGGAAAAATATCCAAATGTTAAAAAATAGCTTGCACATGACAATGACCTAGTGGTTTGTGGATTTCATGGCATAGTAATTGTGAGTTCAATCCTTGGGCTGGGTAGTACAAATTTAATAGAAACAGGGCAAGCAATAGGTGAGCAGTACTAAAAGAAAAAAAAATGAATTTGCTTCAACATGGACAGTAGAATGAGAACAATCTAACTGTATCCCAAGATCAAATAAAGGCTTCAGTTCAAAATTCCTTCAAGTTTACCTGGATCAACAGACACCTGACAAGGATCAGATTAATTAATTTTTAATTAATGCTGGTGTAAACAGTCTGCAATTAAAATAACTCTTAAAACAGTAAAAACTTTTAATTATGTGGTTGCAAATTAAAATTTGCAAAATTAACAAAATTAAATAATTAGATAACAAAATCAATGACTTGAAAGGGATTTTATCTATTTATTTTTTTTAAAAATCTATTCTGCAAATAATAGAATTTCTCAAGGGAGTTTTTTTATTATCTTTCAAACTATTTTCTTTATTAAATAAGGCATGCAGACAGCCTTCTATTTATTAAGGCACACAGACGGCCTTCTATTTATTAAGTAAGGCGTGCGGACGGCCTTCTATTTATTAAGTAAGGCGTGCGGACGGCCTTCTATTTATTAAGTAAGGCGTGCGGACGGCCTTCTATTTATTAAGTAAGGCGTGCGGACGGCCTTCTATTTATTAAGTAAGGCGTGCGGACGGCCTTCTATTTATTAAGTAAGGCGTGCGGACGGCCTTCTATTTATTAAGTAAGGCGTGCGGACGGCCTTCTATTTATTAAATAAGGCGTGCGGACGGCCTTCTATTTATTAAATAAGGCGTGCGGACGGCCTTCTATTTATTAAATAAGGCGTGCGGACGGCCTTCTATTTATTAAATAAGGCGTGCGGACGGCCTTCTATTTATTAAATAAGGCGTGCGGACGGCCTTCTATTTATTAAGTAAGGCGTGCGGACGGCTTTCTATTTATTCCTTAGTTTAACAATGAAATCTAACACGAGGTCAAAATAAATAAATATCCTGCCCCCCCCTTACAGATATCAAGACATGCCTATGACTTTACTTTTCCATGCAATAAAAGGTCCAATGTGCTTTATTTTATTTTGCATCTCCAGATCCAAACGGGTTTTAATAGTGATCAATACCGTCACGGGTGCAGGGTGTGTTATCTGTTAAGGGCTCTGGATATAGTATTTCATGTGAGGTCAGACAAGGAGTAGCAAGCAACTCCACATAAGAGAAGAAAGAATGGCCAGAAAAATTGACAGAAAGTATATCAAGCAATTTATTTCATTGGAAATAGAGAAATTAACAATTAAGAGATTAAATAAATCCAGATAAATGATCTAGGTTAAAATCTGAAAACTTGGTCTACACACACACACAAAAAATATAACCATTTGATAAAAAGTATGGCACAGGGCCAAGTGATATGAAGGGAGAAATTATGTTGCATCAAAGAGCCTTTCTATCTTGTAAATCAGCATTCAACATCATGGCTTTTACCTTGGAACCAATAGACTTATCTCATCTGTGAAGCAGTGAATATTTTATCACTCAACCATAAAAAAATAACTGATCTTTCCTTTCTTTCCAAATTAATCACTGTGTCCATTGTTGTTGAAATGATTATTAAATACACTGAGAAATAATTTACAGACAAAGGGGGGGGGAATCCTCATTTTGGATAACACTTATAAAATTATTTGTACTGACAACATAGAATATAATAAAAGGATGACAATAAAAGTATGTCTTCATCACAAAAGAGGAGATAGCTAAACAAATTCCATTTATGGAAATGGAATACAGTAAAGTTTGGTTATTTTAACTGAATCACTAACAATAATGAGAACAGTTTAAGATTGTGAAGTTTTTAAAAAAATAAATTAAAAAAATAAATAAAAAAACAAATAAAAAAAACATACAAAATAGTGTAACCATAACTTTTACACTGCATGGAAAAAAATAAAAATTTAAATATAACCAACCTCAGAGTAATTAATAAAACATAAAAAAATATTAATTTAACATTTTTATAATATTTGTGCAAACAAAACAAAAGCAAAATGTTTTTGTAATATATTTAATATCTAAACAAAAAATAAAATTGCTTCCCACTAAAAACACAAAATATTAAAATAAAACATTGGAATATTTTAATGATGTGAAACTATACACCAGAGGAGAATACAGAAAAATTGTAAATATTTATTCACACACAAACACACTTATAAATTGTCCATTAATCTATAATATAGCAATAATTAAGACTATAAATAAAAAATAAATTTATATAAATTTCAATTTGAATAATTAAGATTCTTCATGAAAAGTTAATGATGCTGAAAACACCAGTTCTCATTTGATCAGCAGAGTTAAGCGGTGTTGAACACAGTCAGTAGTAAGACTGGGGATTGCTTCAGAGCACTGCATATTATAAGCAGCCTCCTACAATCTGAAATATGTTTTGGCTTCAAATAAACAATAATGGGTTGATAAGCCATAAAAAAAACAAATCATGAGTAAATAACGTGCATTATTTCACATTGTATATGTCGACATATTAATAAAATTAAGCATAAATAAAATACTTTTCATCTTAAAATAATTCAAATAAAATAAATGCATTATAGGTGATGAGTAAATTTCTAATGTCACTCAAAAGAATCATCCCTCGTATTACCATGGCAACAGAATTTTCAGAAAGGATGATGATGGTCGTGAATTTTCTGAAAATAAATAAACTTTTACCTTTGCAGCTGAATTTCTTTAAACAGTATTACTTTCCTGTTTTTGCATTTTTTAAATATTTTAAAATGGAAAATGCATTTTGCTTCTTTTTTTTGTTTGTGTTGAATTTTAGTTTAAAAGCTGCTGAGGTGCACTTTGGAAGAAGGGAATATTATCAGTTATGAAATAAAACATTTAAGTTTTTAAAATTAATGCAGAAGAATTACATTTTTTTTTTTTTTTGATATCTGGGGAAATAATGTAGATTCTTATTATTTTTTGATGGCTGTTTGTTTACAAACAATTAAGTAAAAGAAATTAATGATTAAAAAAAATCAGCTAAAAAGACATTTTCGTGAGCTGTATATGCAGAAAATAACTTGAACAAATGATATACACCAATTTTCAAAATATATTTCTTTGTTATAAATAAAATCAGTTTTTAAATAGTTGCTGGAATATTACTGAAAATTATTATTAACAAAAAAAATAATAATAAATGAAAAATTATTTAAGAGCAATAATAGGTAATAATAATTAAAAATTTTGAAGTTTCAACTTGATGTTTGTACGAATTACCAGTATACTTGAAATACTATCAAAAGCTTTTCAAATAAGATTGGAATAGTGGAAATCATCCAGATGATGATATTATTTAAATCAGAATACAAAAGAGAGTGCTAGAGTATTAAAGGGACTTGCTACCACTTGATCTCCAGTGAAGGCTACTAGTGATAACTGGTGTAAAAAAAAAAAAAATTTTTAATTGTTGTTGGTTATAAATAAAAAATAGAAATAAAACCATGTAAGACCTTCTCCATAAAAATATCTGTAGTGTACAAGAAGAATACAACAGATAAAAAAAAAAATCTTGCCACAAATTTTGTAATCTTATCAATCAAAATGCATTCCTAACAGGAAAAAAAAAATTACCTTTGTTTCCAAAGCAAAGGATATAATACATCACACCTTGCAAATTGATAAACAAGAGTTTCTATCATTTTAAGAAAAAAAAACTGAGTGATTCAATAATAAAAGTGCAATTAATATTTCCTGCTATCAGAAATGTAATACATTGCATTTCAACAGGTAAACTCAATTAGCAACAAAGAAACAATATGTTACCTTAGAATCAAGAGAAGTCATTTTCGATGCCATTTGTGAAAAGGCTAAAAAATCTTGTGCCAGACAAAAGAGAAATCCAGAAATATTTGTTCTTATGTCTTAAGGTTTTGCTTTTGAAAAAAGACAGCAAACGTGGAATAGAAGAGGAGGAGAGAACGAGGTTCCAGCAAATGTAAAGGCCCACTTCACATGGATTGGAAATACGTATGTTGTGTCCATGGAAAATCATCCAAGTAGCCAACAACAATTTTATTGGTCAAATCTAATGCAAGAAAATCAGTGGGAGATGAATAAGGGAAGTGTGTTGGGGTGGGGGCAGCACAATGAGTGCGCCTGGCAATGACAGCAGTGGGAGAAATAAGAACAAGACAAGAGTGATTTTCTTAAAAAACAAAAAAAGAAAGGAAACTAAAGCAATAAGAGACGGTTGGCTTGAATATTTTAAATTTGTTCAGGAAACAGAGAAAGGTAATTGTTTGATTTTACTTTCAGCAGAATAAATAAATAAAAACAAATAAATAAAAACCTTTGGTAGATTCACATAGATATATATTTATATATAAAATAAAACTGCATCCAGAAATTAACATATGTGTTCACGTATCAGATTCTACATATTTTAAAAATAGGTTTAATCAAAGTCAGGCCATGATTCCATGAAAAATCAGTTATCAAAAAGAAAAGGAAATTCTAAAATTTCAAATCTCTATCTAAATGATTCATTTAATGCTTTTCTTTGATTATCTTTATTTAACCCCAAAATACTCAATAATAAAAGGCAGTAAAGTATTTCTGAATTCTTCTATGTGTCATGTCTCTTCAGGCCATGGACGATCATGGCTCTCCACAACTTCCTATCCTCTGTAACTCTTTAGTAAAGAGTGTCTTTTTGCTATCTCTCCCACTCTGTTCTACCATCTATTTACACTAGGTCAGTTGCTCGCTGTTTCTCTGTCCCCCTTGCTTTCAATGTGTCCTGTGAGTGCTAACTTCTCCAAGCCTTCTTTCCCCATTATGTGTCCTAGAAATTTCAACTATTTCTTTTTGAGTCTAAGTACAAAGCACAGCAGAAATACCTCCCACACAATGGTAAGACATTAGTGGGAATGGTGTCTTTATTTAGTTAATATCTTACGATTATGTGGGAGGTGCTTCTGCCATACCCTGTCTGTGTGTGCATTTTGTTTCCATTTTCTTTAAAACTTTGACATTGCTAACATGTTCATTCCATATGCTCAGTATCCTTCTGTAGAACCACATCCCTGTTGACTCAAATATCCAAAGCCGTAGTTAGCTGATTGTTAAATTAAAAATAATTTAATTTGATGGAACCCAAAATAAAAAAAAATTTAATATTTTTCTAAGATGAAGCATTGTCAGCCATTTCTGACAATGCTTCATCTTTGTTTCAGCTAATTTTCCTCACAACTACTCCAACCATCAGTCTACAGCCATTTGTAATAGCACAGATTAAAAATAAGGAATAAACTCTCAACAAGACACAAATTCACATATTTTTTTTTGTTTTTACCTCAGAAAACCAAACAATATGTGGCTTTACTGATTGATCTACAAGACAACAGTGAAAAATATCAAATTTAACTAAATAGACTTTGTCTTTTAAGAGCTTATTCTTTATTTCCAGTCGTCATTGTTTATTAATGACCATACAATAATGGTATGAGTAATTGCAACTGAAATTGCAATGAAATACCAGTAAAAAGAAATTAATAATAGTAAAATCTGATGTGCCCACTTTTTTTCTTTTGTCTTAAGCTTGTATTAAAAAGAAAAGAAACTGGGTCTTCATGATGTATAAAGGAATATGCAGATTTATGCAAAGATCTTTAAATATAGTTTTTTTTTTATATCCTTAGATTCTGTTGGTTAATTTGTCCTGTTTAAAATAGAAGGTAATTATGGCCAAGATAAAAAAAAAAAGTCTACTTTTAATAAAAATCATGTCAGTAAAATAAAAAGAATTTCCAGCTTTTGGCTTGTAAATTATCAACATTAAATAAAGCCTTTTCATTTTCAAAATAAAGTAATAAAAAGCAGTCAAATAGTGAAGAAAGCACAAATTCATTACAACCATTATTATTCACCGTGTTGGGCAAAACCATATTTATAGAAAACTATTTACTGACATTAAATTTGGAAAGAATTATGTAGAAGAAATGGATTTATAAAGAAATTGTACGTGATTTATTTTTAACTTTATTTTGACTCAAAATCATAAACATTTCATTCTGGGAATGGGGACCAAGTTTATAATCCAAGGTGTTGAAGTGTTAGTAATTGTACTGTAAACTAATCATTGTAGTTGGAGAGGCAGGATGACTTTTGGAGATTGTTTTTCTGAAAAAGTGCATCTTATATAATGGCTAATCTGGTCCTTTCTTAAACATTAAGACAATGAATGGAACTATAATTTAGTCTTCATGAAAAAGTAAGTGGCTCATTTTTATTAGAACTTCTTGATTAGTCTTTTTGGAAAATAAATAGGACTGTAAGAAAAAAAGAAAAAAGAAGAAAAAAAGAAAAAAGGAAAAAAAAGAGAAAAAATGAAATAAAATGAGAAAATGAAAAAAAGAAAAAAGAAAAAAATGAAAAAAAGAGAAAAAAAGAAGAAAAGAAAAAAAGAAAAGAAAAAAGAAAAAAAGAAAAGAAAAAAGAAAAAAGAAAAGAAAAAAGAAAAGAAAAAAGAAAAGAGAAAAGAGAAAAAAAGAAAAAGCTAACAGAAAGAAAAAGAAAAACATGTGGATGCTGAGTAGTTCCTGAAATATTGTGCAAAATTGGCAGAATTCAGAAATAAATGAAAAGGGTTAAAAGATTTGATTGTTTGGAAGCAGCATTTGATTCCTTATGCAAGAACAACATATGTTGAATAGGGTAACTGACAAAGAAAAATGGATTTTAACACAAAGAAGAATTAAGTACACCATAGAAAAAGAATTTTTTAAAAATAAGCATCTTTCTTCCACAGATTTATCATGTAGCCAAAAAAAAAAAAAAATTCCTAAAAAGAGAATTTTTTTGTCTCAATGGATTTAGCCATTTTTTCACCCCCAACAAAGAATTCCATCATGGTTGTTTACCATAAACCTAATGACAATAAATTTCAGGAACTTTACTGGAATCTTTCAGCTTTATTCTTTCCAAGACATAATAGCATCAGCTTCATGAGTTCTTGTTGCTTGTACAAGCCAGAATCCGTGGTGTTGCTATAGTTTCCAAATCATTCGCCACAATACACTTCTCACGTAAATAGATACACACCTGTGCCCATAGATCCATACCCTCTGCATGTATGTGATCTCAAGTCTTGTTTTGCAGTAAGCCGATCATTGATCATGATTAAATGAAGGTGGAAGAAAATGTAGCAATGAAATTGACACTGTGCCAGTGTATCAGGATTTCCAATTAGACTATATACCTTTTTCTAACATGAATTGTGATCTGCTTGTTGACATACAGTCATCAATTTTCAAAGAGAAGCACAGAAAAAAAAAGCAAGTCGAGATCAAGACAAACAAGGACCAAGAAGAGAAAATATAGTAATGGTAATATTAGCTGTTTCTTTATAAGGAAACATTTGGCATACATTGACTGAGCAATCAGTGCTACCATCAGTTGAAACTTTCTATTAAAATCTATTAAATATTTCTATTAAAATCTATTAAATATTTCTATTAAAATCTATTAAATATTTCTATTAAAATCTATTAAATATTTCTATTAAAATCTATTAAATATTTCTATTAAAATCTATTAAATATTTCTATTAAAATATTTTTTGAGGAAAATAGGCTTCCCAAGTTCACTGTTAGGGTTCTTTCCAGTATTGACAGGGGTTTCTTTCCTAACCTTTTGTTTGAAGTAATGTGGAATATCAGCATCTTGATTATGTCATCATTCTCTCTTTGTGTTACATGTGCTATACTTTTTAGTTGTTACGTCTGCTGAAAGTCCTGAAATGATGTGGTTTCTGTTATTTGGTAAAGTTCTTTGTAGTGCTAGTTAACAGATTTGAAGAAAGATGGTTTTCACTAAGACCTATAGACTTCATTCACTCAAAGACATTTTAACTATTGATCTGAGAAAGTGCTTGCTTACAGCTGACAGTTTAGATATTTCTGAATGAGTCTGGCACTATGCATGATATCCATATGAAAGTCTTGATCTGAGGAGATCCTTTAAGAATATGGATCGAGGTTTTAAATTAATGTTTTTGGTTTTGTGGCAATTTGTGGTGTTGTGCGAAATTATTTCTAGCATAAAAAGCAAACCGAGATCAAGACAAATAGGGACCTAGAAAAGAGGAGCCCTCCCCAAAAATCAACCAGACATAAGAACATATACGAGCCTATATAATGTTCTGTTATACACAAGTCTAGATAACATTTTGATATATTATAAAGAGAAAATGTAAATTACGTATAATCAACTTCTTATAAGCACTCTAAAACATGACATTCTTGTGAATAGATTCAACAGATCTACATACATTTTTATTGTGAAAATACCAGCAATGCATTTTGATATTAAAAAGAAAATTACCAGCAATACATTTTTGTAAAGAAAATTACGAATGTTCCCAAGAAAATGTTGCCATTAAATGACCCATAAGGAGTTGATATACTGCCAAACAAACAAAAAAATAAGGTTATACTTTCATACTGACTGCATTTGAACCCAGAATGTAAAAGTTTTAACTTTACTTTTTGTTGCCCACTGACTTTTCTGATACTCCTTCATTCATTTTTTTTTTTACACTAATAAATATTTCTGAGATGGGACGGGGATGGAATGAGATGATTATTCATTCAATTTTCTTAACTAAAATCTCATTCGCTATTTAAACAAGAAAACAAAAAGATTTTAATTAAATCATTGCTATAGGACGAGATTCTAAAACATCTTTCATACAAAATTTCATGTGTATGAATGCTTAACAAAAAGTTGACTTGTCAAGAAAAATAGGTAAAGAAAAAATGCTTACAATGACTGTAGGATAGTATTTAGTAAGCTACTTTCGCAAATCATAACTATTGTTGATAATTATTTTTCATTGGATGCCACCTATACTTCTGGCCTTATGCCAGATTAGGCTGAATAAATGCCTATTGCAAATTTTGACATAATTTCAATAGATTATGCTATGATTTTTTATGCTTTCTCCATTAAAACTTAAATACACTGGTGGGGGGACTGTCAGTATAAAAAACGAGGCAAGTTGAAATGACATTTAATCAAGTTATATTTTAAAGAATAATTTTCATGCACTTTTTAAAAAAATAAAGTATTATCAATTTAGAGATGCATGCTTTTTTGATACCAGATTTTATATGCATGTGCACATTAGTGCATCAATAAATCCATAATCTGGCAAACAGTTATTGCCTGAATTAAGTGCAGTGACATGGGAGGTGATTATGTTGTTGATTATGCATATGCTGTGTAAAAGATATTCTTTTTGTCATAATGATTGCAAACATTTATATATATATATATATATATATATATATATATATATGAAAATCCAATTCAGGTGGGCAGGACATCTTTCTCATGAGTGATAGCAAACTTCCCAATCAAGTCCTCTTTAGCCACCTTCTAACAAGCAGGTCCATTGGAAGGCCATTCTTGCATTACAAAGAGAAACTCAAAGACAATCTGAAGTGATACAGAATCTCCTTTTCTTCCTGAAAAAAAGTATCAGAGAGAAGGAGCTGGGTGCTGATCCTGCTTCTCATCTATACAAAGGTTTGAACGAGGCTGAATTGAACATCAGAATCAGCTGCATGCAATTCATTGAAGAAAGTTGGCAACATACTGCTCCTCTCAATGACAGCCTTTTACCTTCCGCAGTGGCTTTGTCACATGCTGTAAATCAGGCCTTGCTGTCCACCCATAGAAACAGGTGGCAATTGATCCTTAAACACTCAAGCGAAATGGGTCAACCACAGGTTCCATCTGTCTAAAAGTTTGCAAAACACCTGCAAGCCTTGGGAGACACGTGTGTCCACAGAAGTTGATGATCTCTTTATTTTACTGAGGCCTCATTTGTCATCTGCAGCAAGAGAGTCCACCATATTAGATTTTGAAACAGAAATTAGTATTAAAAAATACCCCAAAAAACATACAATTGATAAACATCTGGTTAATTTCTATTCTTTAATGTTACAAAAAAAAAAAAATTTTAGCGAAATATTTGTAAAGCATTGAGATCTTAATGAAGAATTTGCTATAAATTTTCAAAAAAATTTTACATAGTGATGGCTGTCATATTATACTCAAGAAAATATGCAGGCCAAAATCTTAAGGCCAATGAAAATAAAGAAAAAATATATCTTTTGTGTTGTTAGACTCAACCACTTATTTGAGTCATGCTTAAAAACATGAAAATAAGAAAAGAAAAATTGAAAATGTTTTTAGCATTTAATAGGGACAATTTGAATCCTGGGAAACTAAGACTAAATACTAGCTGGTTAAAAATTTAAGACCATACCTAAAAGAAAAAGTCCTAAACACAGTAGGAACTGCTCAACAACTGCTCATCAAAGTTTAACTAAGCTATTTTGTATTTTTGTTCTTTAGTTGTATTCTGTGCCTATAAGGTCTTTCACCTGGTTTAATGATTGGCTGATGTCTTGCAAGACAATCTGTTGAATCTTCTTGTTTAATGCTGACAAAATTTTCTTGGGTTAACCACTTGAAAGTCTCATTCCATATTTCTCAGGGTCTCTTAAGAAATTTATAACAGCAGTTTTACTAAATCCAACCTCACCAGCGATGACATGTTCAGAGAGACCTTGCTTTTGCAGCTCAACAGTTCTGCCACATTCAAACTGTCAACTTTTTAGCATTTACTATATTTTTATCTAATACAATGCAGGAGATACCAATGGCAAATGTTGATTACATAATGCTTGAACACAAATTTTGTTACGTATTTACCAATTAAATCTTCGCTTAAATAACATGGTCTTCAACTTTTGACCTGCTAGTATTTAGACCAATTTCCCAGTATTTAAATTTTCCTTATTAAATGCTAAAAGAGTTTTTGATTTAGATTTTTTGTAGCTCTACTCAAATAAGTGACTGACTATAACACAAGATATATTTTTTCTTTATTATCATTGGCCTTAAGATTTTGGCCTGCATATTTTCTTGAGTATAATATGACAGCCATCACTATGTAAAATTTTTTTGAAAATTTATAGCAAATTCTTCATTAAGATCTCAATGCTTTACAAATATTTCGCTAAAATTTTTTTTTTTTTGTAACATTAAAGAATAGAAATTAACCAGATGTTTATCAATTGTATGTTTTTTGGGGTATTTTTTAATACTAATTTCTGTTTCAAAATCTAATATGGTGGACTCTCTTGCTGCAGATGACAAATGAGGCCTCAGTAAAATAAAGAGATCATCAACTTCTGTGGACACACGTGTCTCCCAAGGCTTGCAGGTGTTTTGCAAACTTTTAGACAGATGGAACCTGTGGTTGACCCATTTCGCTTGAGTGTTTAAGGATCAATTGCCACCTGTTTCTATGGGTGGACAGCAAGGCCTGATTTACAGCATGTGACAAAGCCACTGCGGAAGGTAAAAGGCTGTCATTGAGAGGAGCAGTATGTTGCCAACTTTCTTCAATGAATTGCATGCAGCTGATTCTGATGTTCAATTCAGCCTCGTTCAAACCTTTGTATAGATGAGAAGCAGGATCAGCACCCAGCTCCTTCTCTCTGATACTTTTTTTCAGGAAGAAAAGGAGATTCTGTATCACTTCAGATTGTCTTTGAGTTTCTCTTTGTAATGCAAGAATGGCCTTCCAATGGACCTGCTTGTTAGAAGGTGGCTAAAGAGGACTTGATTGGGAAGTTTGCTATCACTCATGAGAAAGATGTCCTGCCCACCTGAATTGGATTTTCATTTATATATTTTTATATATATATATATATATATATAAATGTTTGCAATCATTATGACAAAAAGAATATCTTTTACACAGCATATGCATAATCAACAACATAATCACCTTCCATGTCACTGCACTTATTTTGGCCTTAAGACTTTGGCCAGCAGTGTGTGTGTGTGTGTGTGTGTGTGTACACACACACACACTCTCTCTCTCTCTCTCTCTCAGCTCATATTTTTAAGACCATAACTACCAATTTGATAAGATCCAACTACACCTCAAGGCTTTTATTTAAAAAAAAAGAAAAAAGAATACCACATAATTTATGTTTACATCTCGTGAGATCCAGAAATTTCATTTTCTCCTTTCTCAGTGGCCAGTTTTTCTCTAAAAGACTGGCTTCAATAAGATTAGCTTGAACCAGAGAAATGTCAAAGGATTATAGGTGTACTTATTCTCTTTCATGCTGAAAATGTCTTTAGCCCGTAGCATAAGTCAAGAATATAGTAAGAATTAAAAATAAAAAGAAGAAAATCTGTAGAGTATATTAAAATCTGTCAAAACTGAATATTTACATTTTGCCAATGTACCAAATGTGCCAGATGAGAAGAGAAGAGAAAGAAAAGATCGAGAGAGAGAGACTCTCATTGGTGAATAGATGAAAGTCAAACATTAATTTGAAAATCATACAGAGAACATTCAGTTTAAAATTCAGTCAATAGTGCACTGTTACATATTTTGTAAATTAAATCCAGATTTAGTTATAATCCTGTACTCACTTCCTTACAGTGGCACAAAGTCAAAATAATATTTCAATAATAATCTTTGGCTTTTCAATAATATTACAATATTAAGAATAATAGAGTAATTCAAGACTATGTGCTTAAAAAATGAAAAATACTATTACCAATAATAATTCTGGTAGGTACCAGTGATGTTTCTGTGATATAATAGCAGAAGAGATAAGATTTGTGTTTCAAAATGTGGTAGAAATGGTAGAGTAACAGACCTTTGAAATATGCAACAAAAGAATTCCATAAAGGATTTGCACAAATATTTATCCAGCATATATAGAAAAAGAAAATTAAGTTAAAGAATAATAAACTTATTCTATAAAAAAGTAAGACCTTGGCAGTTATTACCCCATCACTTAGCATAGAGCACTAGTGATGTGAAGAGTCCAGTTTTAAGAGGCAAATCAACAACTAGAAACAATAGATCAACTGATTGAAAAAAATCTTTGTGAAAAGGTTTTTGACTTGATAGAATATGCAATATCCTTTATCTCACCAAAAGAACCTCTTATTAATGAAAACTATATTAAAGTTAAGAAATATATATATATATATATATATATATATATATATATATATATTGCACTAATGCAAAGCTCTTCAGTAAAATGAATGGAGCACTTTGGCTGATGGTCATTTGTTTACATTTGTAAAAACAATACGCTAGATTTAGTTGTGTAACTCTACCGAGTGAAGATAGCTCTGGCTGACACCAAATTAGTTGTGTTTCAATCCTAGCTTGAGGCATTCGGAAGTCTAGTCGCACTGAGGAGCTGTGATACAGCGAAACAGTACTGTCTGTGAATGATATATATATATATATATATATATATGATAATGGTGCTGCAATAATGTAACTACACAAAGGAACAGATCAAATAATGATTGGAAAAGGAAGGAAGCAAGAGGATACACTTTTCCTTAGAATATTGGTAGCAGGTCTTGAAAGTATCGTTTGGAAATTGACTGGACAGAATATATTTTTTTTAAATCATTTCACCTAAAACAAAGCAATAAGAGAATATAAGAAAAAATCACTTAAGGAGAGAGAGAAAAATAAAAGAACAGGAATTTAAAAGACAGAAGATAACCATTGACATTGCATTTAAATTTTTGAAGATCAAATTTGACTGGAAAGCCTATAAACCTGAAGACAGTCCCATAAGTGAGAAATGTGATAGAAGAAACTGTCAGCATAGAACTTACAGTTCCATTTAGCCATTTCAAGTGTAAAATGATTAGACCTAGCTGCCAATCTAGTACTGTGCTTAAATTCATAAAGTCTAGATATCATAAAGGAAAGCTCATCTGAATAATTACCATGAAAGTATTTATAGAAAAGGCACAGATAGGAATAACCAGAGACTATTTAAACCATCTGCAATCTTCTAGCAGCATTTCATTAACATCAGAATCATTGGAGGAATCAAAATAGTATAGAGAACATTTTCATGTAAGTTTAAAAATGAACAGAAAACGAAAGTCAGGCTTAAATTTAAAATAGATGTTAAAAGTTCAAAATATACTTCAAACAGGTGATAACATTAAAGGAAGCCCATGGAAATAAAACAATGATAGGGTGGAAAATATTTGATAAAAGTAAATGTATAATGAAAAGTACTTTGTTGAAAACAAAGTATAAAATAAATGCCTATAACCAACTACGATTTAGGAGTGAAAATTGGAAATGAACAAAAATCGCTTGAACTCAAACTCAAAAATGCACAAATTTTAACAGAAAGAGCAATGTTATGTATAATTATAAGAGGTCAACATGATCATTAATTATTTTTTAATTGTGTCATTTAAGAATAGCTTCTTTCTTTTGGTCTGTGGTATTTTAAAATTCATTTTTATCTTAATTATCTTCCTACATTTCCAAACTTATTTTCCCAATATTGCGATACACTGCAATATTCACAAAGACATTGTCTCTGAGAAATAGTTATTACAAGTAATCATTATATGTTTATCGGAAAAAAGGAATGGCAAATTTTCTAAATACTTTAATGTTTGTTCCTGTTCTTGGCAATGATTGGAGGGTGCATGTCAATAAATGCTCAAATATCAATAAAACTAATTCTATAAAAATCTCTTCAATGTTAACAAGTTGCACAAATGTATTTTTTTTTAATTAAACAAGAGATCAATAAATGAACAATCTAATTTAGAAAATGATGAATCCAGATTTTAGCTAATCCAGTCAAAATCAACCTTTTATCCTTATTAAAGGAAATAAGTTTGAAAAAAGAAATTCAATCCCTTGAGATCCCTGAAGAGCTAAGGAGGAGGAGGATCTCTTACTACATAGAATATGAAAAAATAATTTATCATTATCAGTAAAATCTTAATTCTTTTTAATCAACGTTTTTAATCAAGCTGTTGCAGAAACAGCGTCAATCAAAATTCAAATTCATTCCAAACTTCAAGAACACATCTTTCATGGACAATGCCTCAAACATTAAATCTGTCATGATCAGACTGGAGTCTGCTAATGTCACTTCCTGCATGATTATTCCATGATGTAATGTTGACTATATAGCAGATGTAGTTGTACTCATTTTGAAATAAACTATTTTCATTATTACATATTTAAACTAGTTTGATTTATTTATGTGAACAAATTAAAACACATTTCAGCGAATCATCTCTTCAACTGTTGCAGTTTTTCCGAAAGAAGCATCACTTTTGGATAAGTCTAATAAAAGACAATATTCTAAATTCTTACAGAGAATGGTTTACATTTTTGGCAAGAAAGAAAAAATTAAAAAAAAAAAAAACTTATCAAAAATTGTACATAATAATGAAAATACTCATCCCAGAAAAAGTTAAAAATATCACTCATTTCTTCATGAAGAATAAAGTTCTTTTTTCATTGCTTTTTAAGTGAGAATTGATTTTCTTTCCCAAAAACTAATTTTAAAGATTTAATTATTATTTTTTTGCTATTTTACCTTGCTACAAGCTGCAAAGAATACAATGATATAAAACATGGCTGAAATATAAAAGAACTGCTCTCTTTTTGTATAAGAGTTCTTCAAATAACATTTCTGGTTGGCTTTTAAGGACAAAAATAATATCTCAGCAAATCCAGATATAAAACAGAATTAAAAATAAAACTATAGAAGGGTTTTATCATCTTTTACATATTCAATTAGTGTTTATTGATGTTCCCCATACAAAATGACCAAAAAGCATCTTTCAAATTGAAATTTGGACAATAATATAACATTACAAAATGTCTATTATATGGATTTTCATATTTTTCATTTTTTTAGAATTTGTGCAAGCATTACTGAGAGAGAGAATTAGTGCTATTAGACAATTTTTCTCACCAGAATATATCTTATATATTTATACGTCTACCATTTGTCCTTGCTTTGAATATTGTTGCTATATCTGGTCTGGACCTCTTCTTATATATTAAGAGATTCTTGATAAAAACCAAAGAAGAATCTGCAATATTATTGGTCCTGAATTGACATCTCAGTTTTGGCCACTTTCCCACTGCTATAATATAAATTCCCTTTGCCTTTTCTATAAATACTTTCAAAGATAATTATTTTGATGAACTTTTCTCTATGGTACCAAGACTTTATGAATTTAAGCACAGTACTAGATTAGCAGCAAGGTCTCATCATTTTACAGTTGAAATAGCAGGTAGATGTAAACGTAAGTTCTATGTTAACAGTTTCTTCTATTGCACTTCTTGCTTGTGGAACTTGCTTTCAGCTTCTTGCTTCCCAGTCAACTTTGATCTTCAAAAATGTAAACACAATGTCAATCATCATCTTCTGTCTTCTTAATTTATTGTTCTCCCTCCTTAATAATGTTTTCTTCTCATATTCTTTCACAGTCAGTAACCCCTTGTGTCATGGTGGCTTTATTGACTTGCTTCAGGTGAAACGATTAAAAAAATATATATATATAATGAGTAAGTCAGCCACTCTTATGACTAACCCACTGTCAATAACTTAAGATTAAGTTTTTATGACACCAACTCAGAGTTATCTCAAGCTGACTACAAGTTAAACATGCTTGGTATTTTCCAATGCATTTTCATTTGCAGGCATCAAGGAGTTTATTCAGAGTGATATTTTTAGTGTGGAAGCCATGTTAAGACTTCAGTTGAAGCTATAATTCAATGCCTAATTATTTTTTAATGATTTAGTTGGCTGTTATAAAATTGTTGTGTTTGAAGTCAGATTTTGTAATTGACCTCTGGTAGTCAATGCGTTAAACACTTTCTTTAGAACCTAGTTTACTGCAGCACTATTACAAATGGCCAAGACTACATTTTATAGGATTTTTATGTAAATCTTAATCAAATAATTTATATACATAAAGTTAAATTGCAGAAGTGGACTTGTGAACATGTTTTATTTTTTAAGAACCTTAGAGTTTTTCTGCTTTGAATCCAAAACATTATTGGCTTAATAATAAAAAAAAAAATTTAAAAAGAAGCTGGCCAAGTTCTTTTCGAGACAAAAGTATCAGATTGAGTCAAATGTTCACTCACTGCCATTTGTTTTTTGTTTTAAATCAGAAAACCTTGCATTCACATAAATTCTAAACACCATTAACATATTTCCTCTGGCTTCTAAGATTTTACTTTCAGGTGAATTGTATAAATAAAAAAGTATTCACAAAAAAATGGTTCTGATTGAATAAATTCTTTGAGAAGTTGAAACTGTTGATCTCCCTAACTAAACATGATTTGTGTTACAAATAACAGAATAAATGATGGTTTGAAGGTAACAGGTCTGGAGTATCTGACCGATATAGAAGAATTTCCATATCTCAATTCCCATCAGAATATTATTTGGTACAATTGCAAAATGATGTCAGATATTGTCATGCAGCAAAATTGAGGATCAACTCCCTTGACAGCAGGGAAGGGTCTATTCTTTTCCAATGTGTCATTCAAGTTGATTGATTCATCTTTTCTTTTTTTTCCTTTGCTCCTACAAGTTCACATATTGCTTGTACTTCATCTTCCTTCTTAAATTCTTCAATTTATTAATTTTCAAGTTCCAAGTTCTTCCAGTTTTTTGTTCCCAAAATGTGTGTTTTTTTTTAAAAATAAATAAATAAAAAATAAAAAAAATACAATATTCTGTGCTGGGAAAATAACTTTTGTACCTACTGTGCCTCATTCTCATAAGCTTCAGGGACGATTTACTCCCCACACTCTATTTTAAAAAGGAAAAGTAAAAATGATGAAGTATGAAGTTTTATGTTCAATCAGGATTTTCAGCAAAATAAAAGACAAGGAGTGTTTAATTTGAACTCTTAAGCAATTTAAAAAATCTAAACTGAAATGTTGATATTCTGAAATATTGTAAGTACATCATAATTTTTGTCTACATTTAAAATCTTTCACATAAATATTTTATTTTATTATTTTTTATTTTTTATTTTTTTACAGATACTGATAAAGACTTTTATGGTGTCAAAATAAAAGCCATATCTCAATTGAACGGATTTCATACCAACTTGTTTTGGTGATAATTTGAAGAGAAAGAAAAGCAAAAAGGAAAATGTTTGTGAATAGCATTCCCTCTGCCAAATGTCAACAGTTCTTCATCTTTGTTTTCTTTTAAAAAAAACTTCAACCAAAACTATGTCAGTGACTCACAAAATGCTCAATTTTTAAATTTATTATGCCAGTTTTAGATAGTTGCTATGTGTGTAGCTTAAGTCATTGGGTACATATTTTATTTGAAGTAGACATTTATTTATATATTTATTCACACATGTGTCACATTTATATGAGTGCTTCAGTTGTTTCAAATTCTTTCTACCAATCAATGATGGCTAGCCTAGTTGGCACTAAGTTCCTAAAATGGGTTCTAAAATGCCATTGCAGAATTGTGTTTAATTCCCACAAAAACTCCTGTCAACAGGTACATCTATGACCATCTTGCCTCACTGCTTGCCAAATACTTGCTGACAATAAAAAACACCATGATGCTGCTGAAAGGCTGCCAAGTTTCTATCACTTTCATCAAATAAGCTTTAGAAATTATTTCATTTGTAAATCACCTTCTACTCTTGTATAATTTTCATCCAATCAACCAAAAGGTGAAATTATGTTCAGACACTGGAGCCTCATTTCACTAATTTAAAGAGATTCTTAAAGTTAATGTGGACATCTATTACATTATTTAAAAACTGAGTTGCATATTGAAAGATTTTATAGACACGTGTGAAACTGAAATTATTAGAAATTATAACTTCATTATAAGAATAAAAAATAAAAACAGTTGGTGACTTAAATTCACCAATTTACAAAAAATGTGAATGTTTTCCAAGTCGAGTAAAATGTTTAACTTATTCTCTTTGACATTTATCAATCCTTCCAGGTTTTATTTGAAATACAAGACATGAATTCAGAGCAATATTCATCTATTTAAAATGAAGCTGATTTTAAATTGAGAATATATAACATTTTCTCAAGTGGCAGGTTTTCATACTTGAAAATTCTGAAAGTAGATTATAAAATGAATATATCTTTGGATAACAACAACAAAAAGAAGGGAAACGGCTAAATATTTTGCCCTTGGAAAATTCACTCTTTAAAAATGCACAGCTTTTTCCACTGAACCATTCATTCTTGCCTGAAGCAACTGAATATTTTTTACAGATATTCGTTGCTAGACGTTGATTCTTGTATTTAACTTTGTTTTCTTCTTCCAGCTCCAATACAGAGTGAAAGAAAAAAAAATCGGAAGGTTTCTAATAATTCAATCTGGAAAGAATATACACTGATGACTTAAAACATTACAAACAACAATGTGTGGCCACAATGACAACTACTGTCTCATAATAGCTGTTCAGAATACATTTTATATACATACATACACATACACATATATATATATATATATAGATATATATATCTATATATATCTCCCCCAGGTAAGGTGAGAACAAATGAAGTATAATTTCACTGTCCATAACATTTAATTTAAAAGAGGGCTCAATACATAGAGGTAAATATTATCTATTATTATTATAGGAGATTAAAACAAATACATGTTAAAATTCACTACACAATAGTAATCGTTGTGTTCACTAGTAATTTACCATCACCTCAGGAGAAACATTTGGAGTGTTGAAACATGATTGCTATTATGTAGTGATTTTTTTAACATTTTTGTTTTAATCTCCTATAATATATATATATATATATATATATATGGCAAAACCAGAGGCTATGAGTAGTTATTTTGATATGTTGCAATTACACACAAGTAAATTGTTTTGTTTTTTTAAGGATTATCAATTTTTGCCAATTATTTAAAACCAGAAAATATTTTTAGATAGTAAAATCTTTTTTTGACTTACTGATAGAAGTTCTATTAATTAACTCCCTAGCTGGAGGGAGAAGAGGTGGATTCATGCCTTTCTCAAAAATATTTGCATATAAAGGAATATAACAAACCCAACTGGAATTGGAAGTCAGCTCTCCAATTTCCAATTTGAGCCATTATCGATTATACCATCTGCACATCAAGCTTACAGCACCGACTAACCCCAAGTGGTTACCCATCTAGGTACTGAACATGCTTGACATTGCTCAACTTCAGTGATTGCACGATAACTAGTGTTTCAATATGATATGGCCATAAGCCAATGGGCAATCAGAAAGATTTTAGTAATTCCAATAAAAGTGAAACTAGTATGGTCAAAAGATTAAACCAGAGCATTAAAAAAAAATGACGTAACTTGTAAAGTGCTCACATTCTAGCCTTTTCAATTAAGAGTGTGTGTGTATGTGTTTAAAATAGGATATAAAATCCTTACAAGGTTTTTAAGAAATTTGACAAAACATTTCAATGAAACTCAATTTGATTACTTATTTCACCTTTCTAGACTTCATTAGATCCAAAAACAAAAGAATGTGTGTGTGTGTGTGTGCTTAAATAATGAATCATATATATGCACACACACATTTCTTTCTTTCAGTTTTGGATCTGATCAAGCCTAGAAAGGTGAAACGTGAAATCAAATCGAGTTTGAATAAAAGGTTTTTCATTAGTTATTATATATATATATATGTGTGTGTGTGTTTTCTTTCATCCTCCTGTTATTAATCTTAGACTAATTACACACAGATGTACTGATTTAAAGTAACAATGATATATTTTGATAAATGATAGCCAAGTAAAACATTAAATAATTTATTATCCATTGAATACAAAGTAATCTATGACAGGGATTTCTGATGTTTCAATAATAATTAAAAAAAATAACTATTTCCATTATATTCATATCATCTGAATATATATCCAAGCAGCTAAACTGCTTCAGCTTTCCTTTCTTTTGAGGAGGGGGGGGGGAATATGTATACAAAAATGTACAATTACATAAATTCCAGGTGACAATCTATAATTTTATATATAATTAACATATAGTAAAATTGCATTATTACTTAATAAACCAAACAAATGCATAACCTCCTAATGCCCAGTTTGGAATTTCCAGCTGTGAAATCATCAGAGCATTATAAGTGAAAATCACAGCAAAGAAGGAACAAGAATTTCATTTTGGTTTCTCAAGAAAACTTAAAAATCAACTCATGTCACTAACTGGTGATAAAATTTTAAAATTAATGAAAATAATTCATGAAAACGGACACAGTGCAGCCATGTGCCTGCTAATTAATTTATCAGCTATTTTAAAAGTTGTTCAAATAAAAAAAAGAGAAAAAATTGACAAACTTGATAAAATGTAATCCAATTAAAAAACATCAAGAAAACTTGTACAAAAATCATTGTAATATAAATACACCAAAAGACAAAAAAAAACATGATCCTTCTTGGTCAAGAACTTTTCAGCCTCTCCTGATTTATTCATGCAATTGGCACATTTTTGGGGATTTGGGGGTGAATAGGTTATAAAAGAATGTACAAAAAGTGAGAGAGAGAAAGATTTATAGTCGGATGAATGGTAAAGAAGAGAATTTGGAACTACTCTGTTAATACTTTTCTACTTAGTAAGTTCACAAAAAAGTAAAATTCAAATTAGTAAGAAAGCAAGTAAGGAAGAAAATATCTTTTCTTTTATTCCAAACTTTACAGAATTTATTGAATGAAGAACAGAAAATTCCTTGGAAGACTGCAAAAAGCACATGAAGAAATTCTTTGCACAATTTCTTTAATCCTATCTTGTTATAATTAGCCAGTTTCTTGAAATATTTGAGACAACAGAACAAAATAGTAAATATGTTGTTTGTAAAGTTGGAAATAAATGAAAAACATTTTTGCCGGCTGTTACTTAATAAACCAAAATATCTAATAATGTGCAATTAAAATTATTCATTTTGTTCACAGAAATATTTGTGGGGAAAAAATTAATTCTTGACTAATTACACAGCCTATCAACGTGAACATTCTTGAAAACATTCTATCATGAGGATTGGAACTTGGTTATTTTAAAAAAAATAAAATTTACTATTTTTGTGAAATCATTTCTTTTCAAAATTCTTTTCAACCAATGTGATTAAATCCACATCCAGTAATTATCAGAAATGTATTTTCCAAAGAAAATCATTTTTAATTTCCATTTTGGAAAGTGTCTTCAAGATAAAGAATTAAATCTTACAAAATTCCAGTTTTGTCCATTTTCTATTTTATGCCAGCAAGATTTGATTTATAAAACAAATGTTTATCAGATATGCAATTATTCTAATCATATCTTTATCAAAGACAATCTGCTTTGCATAGATGCATCCACAACTTTGAGAAATTAATGCAAAGTGATTGATTCTTAATGGACATTAGTCTCTGAATAACTGAATAAAATTTTATAAGAACAATTAGAGTTAAGATTGTTAGTTGGAACTTAGAAGGTATATCGTTATTGACAATTTTCAGTTCATTAACCAACACCAGATATAAAATTAAACACTTCTGTCACCAATGACCTTTAGATTTAATAAACATAATAATTATTAGAATTAAGAGAACGTTTTCAGGAAAGAGACGGGGAGGGGAGATTTATTTTCTCTTATATAGAAATAATCTTTTATAGCAATAATTATGGTTTGTGAGTGTTCACTATAATTTCTCTTTTTAATGCCCACACAAGGAACAGCCTCTGATGCTTTCAAAAAGCAAAATTTCACAAAGAATTTTTATCTGAAAATATATTTATTAGTTTTCATTGTATCTCTTGATTATAAATTTATCAAATAACAAATGAAACAAATTTTGTTTTTCATTCTCTTACACAACCAAGTGTTGTGTATATTTTTATTCAGTTACTGTAAACATGACACTATTCAGTCATGGCGATTGTCTGTTTATCGAAATGGAAGTGAATAAGGAGAGCATGTTTCTTAGCAAAACATTTCATTTGTTACACCTTTTGATATTACAAGGTAAATGGATTGAGTTTAATTGGGCACAGTTTCATTAAACAGACCAACTTATCAGAATCATTTTATGGTCGTTATAGCTGGCCTTAAACTCTTACCCAGCATAGATGTGCACTTCAACCACTGTGTATATATAGTTTTAAGGTATCCCATATTTATAGGTAAAAGTGATATAGAGTGGACACTGAGGTCAACACCCAGTGGTGAGTCTGTTTCATGCTTAAACAATCTTCAGCATGAAAAAGACTATTGCTGCCAGGTATTGACCTCAGTGACCACTTTATTGATTATATATATATATTATGCATATATACATACTGGCTTCCATTTCTGCTGACTTTATTAAAAGGTTTTCAGAATAAATAAATTTTAAGTATTATAACAATATTCTTTATAAATCTTTACATATTTTATAAATCTTTACATATTTTATAAATCTTTACATATTTTATAAATCTTTACATATTTTATAAATCTTTACATATTTTATAAATCTTTACATATTTTATAAATCTTTACATATTTTATAAATCTTTACATATTTTATAAATCTTTACATATTTTATAAATCTTTACATATTTTATAAATCTTTACATATTTTATAAATCTTTACATATTTTATAAATCTTTACATATTTTATAAATCTTTACATATTTTATAAATCTTTACATATTTTATAAATCTTTACATATTTTATAAATCTTTACATATTTTATAAATCTTTACATATTTTATAAATCTTTACATATTTTATAAATCTTTACATATTTTATAAATCTTTACATATTTTATAAATCTTTACATATTTTATAAATCTTTACATATTTTATAAATCTTTACATATTTTATAAATCTTTACATATTTTATAAATCTTTACATATTTTATAAATCTTTACATATTTTATAAATCTTTACATATTTTATAAATCTTTACATATTTTATAAATCTTTACATATTTTATAAATCTTTACATATTTTATAAATCTTTACATATTTTATAAATCTTTACATATTTTATAAATCTTTACATATTTTATAAATCTTTACATATTTTATAAATTGTCAAATAATCTGAAGAGTTATCCCTCTTTAAATTATTCTTGATACTGGTTATTTTTCCAGGATTTATTTTTTCAAAGCAAGCTCCATCACAGAACATCTTGTTTGATGAGTGACTGGCAAGTAACTGCTTCTATTCCTTCCTAATCTTTTTAAAAACACAAACCTCCTACGAACATTTTCAAATCCCCCACCCGTTGAACAAAAAAAAATCAGCAACCATCTTGACTTTCAGCTGAGTACAGATTCATGGGTAAAGCAGATGCAACAGTAAAATTCCTCTGTGTGCACTCACATACAGAGTTCTACATGCTTAGAGTCACAATTATTCAATCGTGTTTGCTTCAAGTCGTTTACACAAGCAGATGAGTTTAAAAACCAAAAGTTGTGATAAAAAGCAACAATCATAAAATGACTAATAAACAACAGTAAGAAAAAAAAAGAATATTTAAATAGAATGTGTTGTCATATGAAAGAGAAAAATTAATAAGTAAAATTAGAAATAAGATAATATTGTTTAATGAGGTTATTGGAAAATAAGCCAGTCAAAATTATAAGCTGATGTGTTTCCCTATAAATATTTGAAGCAGACTTTACAAGAGTAAGTGGGTGTCTCTACATGATAGCATATGCAAGCACAATTTTGTATAAGCATGTAACAACATGTCTGAAAGTGAGGAATATAAGTAAATGGTAAATCGATATGAATGTACGCGCACACAGATACATAAAGACAAAAGCACAAAGGTGCACTTCTGATTGAACGTTACAAGCAATAAGTAAAAGGTAAGAAAAACTAAATATATACAATGCTTTATTATTATTTTTATCCCATATATATTGACATTTTTATGGATAATGTCCAGGAAAATTGTTCATAGAAAGAAAAGATAACATTCTGGAGCCAAACTAATACCCTGAGAAACTATATCTTCATCCACTCTGCTTCTTTCAAACTATTAATACAAATATAATACTTGTTCACTTGGGAAGGATATTAGAATCATCCAGAACCTATACTGGCAGCAACTGCCTTCCATACATTTAGAAAAGGAATTTTGTTAATATACAAAAGCAGAAATAAGACAAGGATGTGTCTTATTACAAGACTTATTCAATCGATACAGTGAAGCCATCCTGACAGAATTCATTATTGCTGACCACAATCTTAACAACATAATGATAGCTATAATCTTCAAATATTCAAATGTAATGTCAATCAACATCTTCTGATGCCTTGATCTGGATCTCCGGTGTTCTCTATACCCATTCCTCAAACACCCGTCTTTACTCTTACTCTCTGTAACCCCTCAGAAGCTAGTGGCACTGCTGCCTTGATTGGGGTGAAATGCTTTAAGAAGAAGAAGGAGGAGAGAGATGTAGATGACACAGTGTTAATAGCAGACACAGAAAGGAAACTCCAAGAACTCCGACAGAATTTAATGAAGTGAAAAGAAAGAACTAAACCTCAATTGCAAGAAGACAGAATTCTTGGTTGTTAGCAAAAGGAAACAGTCCAAAATGGGAATTACAAACTGGAGATTCCAAAATCAAGTATAACAATTTAAATATGTTTAAACAGAGGATGGAAAGTGCAACACTGAAATCTGAAGGCACATTGGCATAGTGAAAGATGCCTTTTAAAAGTTAAGCAAAGTATTAGGAAACATAAAAATTCATAAGAAACAAAAAAAAAACAAGTACTGAACTATCATGTAAAATCAATCCTCATATATAGCAGTGAATGCTGAACAAAGAGATTTGAAACAACAGAAATGTTGTACTACAGAAGGATGCTGAGAATAACATGGGTCAAACATGTGAGCAATGATGAAGTTCTAGAGACAATGGAAATGAAAGTGACACTTATAAGTAACATTAGGAAGAATTAATTGAAATTTCTAGGGCAAATGAGAAAAGGGAGGGCTTTGATGCACACACGACAGATTGAAGGCCAGCGGAATAGAACAATGCATAACCTGCCTAGAGAGCTTGAATAAAGGGATGGTGGAGCCAGGTTTAAAAGAGATAAGAAAAAGACAAAATTTACTAAGAGCTACAAAGGGGAGGAAATTGTGGAGAACCATGATCACCACTATCCTAAAAGGACATAGCACATAGAAGATAATAATTGTTAAAAATGATATTATTTATATATAGATAAGCATTTCTGCCAAGGAAGTGTATGTGTTTCATGCACGTTTTGCATAGAAATAAAATAATACTCCTCAGAACATCTGCTAAAGATCTAAGTGTAATATCTGTACAACATAAGAGATGTATTATGTACACAGACAAGTGTATGTGTGAATTCCATGGGCTTTTTGGCTACTGTTTTCATCTTTCTTTTTTTTTATACAAACATTTTTGACAATATATTATTCAGAATTTTCACATTCTGTGATCAAGTATTCTTTTTATTCCAAAGATTTTTCAAACCATTATCTTCATTTGTATTGTTTTGAATATTTTCGTCAATATATTTTTTGGCCTTCTATAGATGTTTGGCAAATTGAGTTTAGAATTCAATTGTCATCTGTTTTCTTTCATCTCCTCAACTAGTTGATAGTCAATTGCAAAGGGACGTCCTCTCCCAGCTTGAGATCCTTAAGACTTGTATCCCCACTATGGAACTTCAGAAACTAGCAAACATACAATCCGATCACAAGTGGATTCTTCTCCTTATCACACCTGTTAATGTTAGAGAAGCATTATAACCAAGCTTGAACTCATTCAAAAAAGTAACGACATCTTTTTTTAAATTCAAAATAAGGGCTATATAATGTTTTAAGTTAAATTCTCAAAGAGATTGATGTAAAATTAATAAAAAGGACACTTTAATCATTAGGAATGAGTCATATATTTTTTGTGTAACTAATATATTGTTATAATACATTGTTATAAACTGCTTTACATTATTAAAAAAAGGAATACAAAATTTATTGAATTTTTTTTTAAATTCATTTTAAATAAAGTGTTTGAGACCAACTGATTTTCATAAGATTAACTGAGAATCTAATAAATGGCTAATAATAATAATAATTATAATAATAAATGATTACTTCTGTAAGCTATGTTATTAGTGTTGAGTTTTTTCTTTTTATAACATCCCCCCCCCCCCAGTGAATGCACTCTTATCATTATCATTCTTATGACACATGATACTTCATCTTATTGCGGCTTTTTATCCCCCACATTTTAATTCACTTCATTGTACCTCGTATTTTATTATTAGTTTTATTCCCTCTTATTCATGTTACTTTTTATAACAAAACACTTTGACCACTAGAGCAGACATGATAAAATCAGAAATTAAGTTTCTGATGAGACCTTGAGAGTTCATTTTTTTAATAGATGCCGCCTTAAGCATTTTAACCACAAAATGCTTCAATGATGGAGAAGAACTGTATCTGTAGCTGTTAGCTTATAATAATAATAATAATAACAGTGAAAATGCTTTGTCACTTTATCTAAAAATATTAAAAAAAGAAAAGATTATTGCTAAATGATGCAGCAGTTATTGTAATCAGCGAACAATTTTCTGTGTAGAATCTTGTCTTATAGCATAGAATTAAAGTCTAAAGAAAACGAAAATAACTTGCCAATAAATAAATCAAATTGCAGAAAACTTCAAATCTATTAAGCAAATCAGGTCAGAAATATCTTCCGTAAAATTGATCAGTCATTTATTTTTTGTTACTCCGATCGACAAATCAATAAATATTCCTATTAAGCCAACGAGAAGGATGCATAGAAAAACCTGAATTGCCAAAAGGTTTCTACATGCAACAAATGAAAAGAAGTCATCCAAGTGGCAAAGCAAGGTGTAGCCATTTAGAAACTAGGAAATCAATTTCTGTATTTATGCTTAAAAAGCAATCTGATTCATGCAGAGAAAGTCGACACTAAAAATAAAAGCGAAATTTAGGTCAATTAACGTAACTTAAAAGTCAATCAAAAATGCTACTTAAGAGGCATTTATTTCTAAAGAATAACGAAGCAGATGATTTGTTATGTATTAAATCTGGAAAATTATTGTTGAGTTTATGATTTGAAACAGTTTTATAAATATTGAACAGAAAAATGACAAGACTACATGTCATATCGAATATTTGAATTTTTAATTGATTCAAATTTGCCAGAGCTTTCAACAACAGCTGTGCAAGTCTTTAAGACAAAAAAGATAAAGGCGCTAGTAGGCTAATTAGAATATCAAGAGGAGCTCAGATTTAAAACAAAAAAAAAAATGATCATAACATCAGGATACTTAAGAGAATTTTATTTTTCTGCAATCATGATGATGGAATTCTACCAAATTATCGTCATTTGATAAAGAATTTTTAATACGTTTCATGTACTGCCTATTCATAGTATTCAAGAAACGGATAAAGAATTATCACTGCATTTATTAACAGATTCAGTGCCAAATGATAACATTTTTTAAGAATTTACCTTAATTACAGAATGTCCCCCTTTTTGAAATTTATGCCTCGTCTTCATTTTGTCCTCTTCACTTTGCTGGGACTAAAACCTGCTTTCAAACCAATGGCAATTACCCTATTCTTGGCTTACACATATCAACAAAAAAAACTGATACTGAAGGTGTACAGTAATACTTGTGTGTGTGTGTGTGTGTATAAATATAGGATTCGCGTATACGGAATAAATTCCAATAAACCAAAAATACTATTCCTAAAAGAGTGCTTAATACAGAGTAGAGCAAATATAATTTATTCGAAAATTATGGCATAAATATGTTATAATTTTCAAATAAATTATATATATATATATATATATATATAATTTTCAAATAAATTATATATATATATATAATTTTCAAATAAATTATATATATATATATATATATATATATATAATTTTCAAATAAATTATATATATATATATATATATATATATATAATTTTCAAATAAATTATATATATATATATATATATAATTTTCAAATAAATTATATATATATATATATATATATATAATTTATTTGAAAATTATATATATATATATATATATATATATATAATTTATTTGAAAATTATATATATATATATATATAATTTATTTGAAAATTATATATAATTTTCAAATAAATTATTTTATATATATATATATATACACACACACACACACACACACACACACACACAGACACAGAGGTGAGAAATTTGGCTAAAATTGAGAGTAAAGGAGTTTTTCTTTCTTTCACCCAGAGTTCACTGGCTATCAAATACGCAGTCAAATTTTAAACAGTCATTTCAAATCTTAAAAACTCAAGTACTGTATACTTAATGAAGTTGCATTTAAATTTTGGTGTTGAGCATTTTTATATTAATGATGTTTATGAATACAAGTCGTCAGTTTCTGAGCAAAATCCCTTAAACGCATTTCAAATATTCAGAAGTTTTGTTTCTTTTTTATTTTAGCTATCCATTTATAAACTAATGAGAACTAAAACTTAGATTTTTTGTACAAAAAATGATATAAAATACAATGTGTGTATGCCTACAAGTAATACTTAGCTATCTACATATCTATCTAAAAACAAAAATAGTTTATTCAAAAAGTTATAGACAAGAAATGACTATCTAGTAACTATTAAAACACAACTATATATATATATATATATATATATAACAAAACCTTTTTCTGTTAGCAAATTTTAAATATTTCTTCTGAATCACATTTTATTAAAGATAGAAAAACTCTAAATCAACTGAAGGAAAATACAAAATTGATGAATAAGATTTTCCATTTCTGAATTGAAATGAATTTCATTGTGGTTCAAAGAGACAAAGAAATAGAAAATTAAAAGTATTCCCTCTAATAAAAGAAATTCCCTATAAAAATATCTAAATGTCATTAACAGATGATAAAATCATAAATTTCTCATAAAACTACAAACATTTTCATTAATAATCTTTTTTTAACATAAAATTCTGGAATATCTTAAGAATCACTTTCAGAGATGTTTTAACAGACTTGAATCATTAAGTTACATCTATCAAGTAACTTTTTTTTAGACATAAGTCGTTTCATATTCAATTATACTGACACATGACTGCTTTAATTATTCTTGATTGGCATTTTTTTTTTTTTTAAGTCATTAACATCATAGGTATCCTCAGGTGAAGCCTAAAGACCAGATCCAACATCGACTGGAAAAAAACTCAAGGAAGCAGAGATGAAAACAATGGTCTTAATTATTTGTGGAATAATGAAAATTATTTCATCTCGGAACTTTAGCAGCATCCAAATAAAAGAGTTGAAATAATGAAAATAATTCCTGAAAAAAGAAGAAAAGCTTAATCTATGGAATAATGGAAGTATTTAATTTCAGAACTTCAAAAAAATAAAATGCATTCTTCATTTATGATTCTGCAATTTTGATGAGAGAAAAATGTTTCGGGGAATATTCAGAAGAGGATCTGTCATCTGACCAATTCTAACCTGACATCTCAATTCAGTCGCTTTCTCACCAATATGACAATATCTGCCGTTTCTACAAATATTTTCATGGCAACTGCTCTGACAATTTTTTTCCCCTGCTGTCCCAAATGCATGAATTTAAGCGTGCTTCTAGATTGGTATCTGTCCCACCCTTTTACTGTTGAAATAATTAAATGCCACCACTACTTCTACTCCAAGTTTCTTTTTCTCACCTTTCCCCAGCTGTGGAATTCTTTAATTTCCTTGCTTCTCTGATAACTACAATCTACAAAAATTTAAATGCAATGTCAATCACCATCTTCTGTCTTCCTGAACTGTATTCATTTTTTTGCACTTTCCTCAACCCTCCCTATTTTCAGTCGTCTCCCTCTCACTCTCTCACTCCTTATAACCTCCTGTGTCCCATGACATTACCGCGCCTTGCTTCGGGTAAAATGATTAAAAACAAAAATTAAAGAGCTAAGAATAATAATAAATACAACATTGAGAAAAATTCTCTAACAGAGCAATTGCGAGAAATTTTATTGAGGAGCCTGTAGTTTACAATTTTATATTATAATTAGCAACCACATTCTTGTAAAATCATTTTGCTATGGTTATCATGAAAAATGAGTAAATCATATATTTCAGGTGGGGTGAAGACTGGCTGAAAGGCATTAAATTATTCCCAAGTAAAAATTCCCTTTGGCATTGTAAATGACATTTCACTTGCAATCACATATCTGCCACTGATTTTATGCGCAGTATTTCCATCCCCCACCCCCACCCCCCACTTTACAACATGAAGCATTGTCAACCATTATGATTCCTTGGCTAATATTTCTTTCATGTCTATCAGTCAATAGTTGCCAGTAAAGAATGCTGATCAGATAAATAACCACCATGTGAAACCGATCATTTTTACCTTTGTATTCACATCTGCCTTAGTTTGAGTGACGAGACCAGTATTACCACCATGAAATCCAAACTTTGATTCCCATCACTAATCATCTTTAATGGTCCAAAACTTGATATGATATTTAAATTATCTTCTTTCTTTCTTTTTTTAATGGTATTGAAATTCCACTTAAAAGTTATCTTATACTGTTATCAAATTGCTGATCTGAGCCTCTCACAAATATTTGGCAGCTTTTACATTCAAACACACTGTGTGTGTGTGTGTGTGTGTGTGTGTGTGTGTGTGTGTAGGAATTTTTTAAACTTTTGACACTCAGAGTTGAAAGAAAGAAAAGGAATAATGAGAGAGAAGGAAACAAGGATACTATGAAAAGAAATAACTATGACATCACACACATGTACAGACATCGTGCATATACATGTACACACAAGGAAACATCAATCAGATAAGTGACAAATTTTATATCTGTATTAATCATATATATATATATATATATATATATATATAGAATTATGATATATAGATTTTTATATATCAAGAACAATTTTGTAGAAAAGATATATGACAAAGTGGAAAAAGTTTTCATGTGATGCATTTTGTCCTGTAGGATTTCATTGAACTAGGTTTGTTTACATTGATGCGACTACAAACAAGAGATGTTGATAATTTTAAATTTAATATATATATATATATATAACATTTTTTATAAAAGATTATATGAACATAAAAGGGACCTTTTGAAAAACAACAAATTAAATGCATTAGTTCCTCACTGTAACAAGACTGACCACATTTTTGACATGAAAAATGCTACTCTAATTGAAATTACACTTTGTCATACAGCTTTCCTCTCTCTATTATATATATATATATATATATATATATATATATATATATATATATATATATATATATATATATACGCCAGTCTAGTGCTGTACTTAAATTAAAAAAACTCTAGGTATCATAGCGAAGACCACATTCGAACAATTACCATGAAAGTATTTATAGAAAACACATAGAGAGGTAATGTTACAATGATTAGAAAGTGACTGGAGCTGAGCCACCAGATCAGGACCAAGAATATTGCAGATTCTTCTTTGCCTGGTCCGTGTGTGACTTATTAATACATCCAAAAAGGCTAGCTGATTATTATTTTAATCGTTCATTGCGAACTGGATCAAAGGTCTTATTGAGTTCACATACTCCAGCTCCTGGTGTGGCCAGAGTATGAAGATGTCATCATATATATTTCAGTCATATTCGTGGCTTTAGTGGGGCCCTTTTTAGACTATTGGAAATTTTTTTTTTTTTTTGGTATTAATGCAGAACTTTAAATTTGTACAGGACATTTTGGGAATTTCTTTTGCAGTGAAAAACATAAATTTGGAAATTCTTGCAAAAATCATAACTGTCAGATTTTGATGAAAGTTTTGGGACTTCAAGGAAATCTTTTTTTTTTTTTGTTTTTCACTCTATACTTTAATTTTTTAGGAAATTTCAACAAATTCATTTCACTTAATGTTCATATTTGTTATAACAAAAAGTCCCCAGAGAATTTAAATCAAAGTTTTTGGTCAAACAGGACCCCTAGCTGGTGAAAATCTGCATTGAATCATAAAATAAAAAATAAACTACATTTTTTAATTAGAAATGCTTTTAATTACTTTTATGAATAAAATATATTATTATTAGTAGTGGTTGGTTTTGAACTTTTTAAATACTTTTTATTTTATAATAAACGCCATCACTTGACAAGACACCAGAAATGTAGAAACAGAATTGCTATTTTTGTAGTGATGTTATAACATACTTATAATTTAAAAAAAATATATATATATATATATATATATATATATATATATATATATATTAGTTGGATTGATGCGAGTTTATGACCCTGGGTTTCATGCTATTTGTGATCACCAAAAAGTTTGATGATTGCAAATAGTGTGAAACCCAGGGTTACAAACTCACATATGTTAGCTCTATCACTGATATTGAGCACTTCCCAATAAGTACCGCGCATATATAATATATAAATAATATATATAAAAATTGCATATATATATGTGTGTATATATATATATATATATATATATATATACATATATATATATATGGTGAACTCTATTGTATTCAATGTATGCGAGTCAAGCAGCTCAGTTCCTAGGAACCGACAGCCAGACACCATCGAATATGATTTGATTATAGTAGTGAAGGCTTTGTGCAGAACCAAACCCACTTTTTGAAGGGCCGAATACAGAGACCTGGTGCATTACATGCCACAAGGTCCCCAAACGACCCTCTGCAGGTTTTGAATTAAGAGTTGCCCTTCTCATAGACCAACAGCCATCAAAGGCTATAAAACGAAGTCTGTCCTGCTATTTATACCCATAGCTGGAGGGGGATGATTTATACTTTTCCCAAAAGTATAAGCATATAAGTGAATATAATTGATTCAACTGGAATTCGCACTCGTCTCTCCGAGCAGCTATCCACTACTCCACCGTACCTCCTATATATGTGTGTGTGTGTGTGTGTGTGTGTGTAAATAATCAAACATTTTTAAAAAATATCAGTAAATCTTCAGTATCAGATACTTTGTATACTTTTTTTCCACTCTGAGAGAATGAATGCGGAATAAAGGAATAAATGTTGATTTAATTACAAGAGAGTATGATAATGTATCATGCTGCATATGTATGACAACACACAGATGCTCATTCATATATATATTGCCATTTCATTACAAATGCTCAAAGAAGAGTAGGAAGCCTGGCCAATCAAAAACCTCCTGATACACAGATGGAAGGAACTAAGATCAACAGACTTCTCCTCTTATCAGACAGATGCTCTGGCATATAAACAAGAGGAGTGACTGGGCCCCCCTGTCAAATTTCCATTAACTCTAGATTTAAGATGTCAACATGGCCAGTAGCATAGTAACAAAAAGTCAAATAGGGGTTGGAGGTTCAAGCAGTCATCTTACACAAGTGCAGAAATACAAAAGCATACACATGGGTTGAATAGTCAGGAAATTACTCAATGCATTTAGACATTTCAATTTCACATGATGTTTATTTGATGTCAGAACACCATTCTTCAGAATGATTCAGAGAAATAAACACACAATGATGTTCTCGAGCATTCTCCTTCATGAATCTGATTTTAAGGCATTTATCCCGAAACATTTACTTATATTGTGAATTTCCTTCTCTACTAATATAGCCATTTACCCTTTGGCCCTCAGTGTGAGTTTTCACCTCTAGGCAACATCTCTGGATTTCCTTAACTATAGCTCTGTAGTCACGTAAGCAACCAATCTATTTGGTTACTCCCACATCTATAGCAACTTTCATTTTGGGTTCAGAATACAGGTTTTAGCAGCTAAGAATCTAAGATAAATTTGCAAAATCTCATATATGTGTGTATATATATATATATATACACACACACACACACACAAATGTATGTTAGTGTGTGTGTGTGTGTGTGTCAGCATTACTCAAAAAATAATATATAAAAGATGGATGTATGAACATATATACACGTGCACAATATTTATACATAAGTATATTGTTTAAAATTTGCTATATTTATGGGAGAAGGGTGCTAAATATTAGTGCATTTGCAGATACAAACAGTGTAGGCATAAACATCAACACAGCATGGTCACTGTCAGTTTTTATACTTCAAATGATCTTCACTTGAGGCATGAAACCAACATATTGGGCAGCATGCATTGGTGCTTCAATATTGTCAACAATAAAACTGGATGGCCACATAGGACAGATATTCATCAAGAATGACTGTGAGGTCTGCAGAGTTGGACTGCACTGGTCAGAGCAAATGTAGTCTGAAGAATGTCAAGATGGACTCTTGGGATTGTAGATGAGAACAGGTTCAGTCTTCATGCAAATGGACATGTGTGCTAAGTAGAGTTATAGATCCACACATACTCCACCAGTGCTATCACTGTGTGAGGTGCAGTGCAAACCCAAAGATGTCCAGAAAACATACAATACTTTACTCTGATTGACTTAGGATTGGGGGGGGGGGTGTCAAACAATGAAACTTTTTTTGGTGAAATAAGCATAAGCAATTTTTAACTTATTGAAATAATAAAATAATGAAGTTAGTTTCTTAGCAAAAACCTTCAAAAATTATGGATTTCTGTACATTTTTTTCAGACAATCTTTATATGTGAATGCTCCAAAATTGGTAAAAGCTATGAATCTAATTTTTGGTGCCAGTACTTATCACCTTAAACCCCCAGAGTGCAATGTTGATTTTCTTTAAAAAAAAAAAAAAAAAGTGAAAAATCAACTTGCCCTATTTATCATTTGTAGGATTATGTAAGAGTACAAGACTGTGTTAATCAAGAAAGAGGGTATGAAGTGCATTAACAAGAGCTCTGAGTTGCATTTATGCAACCCTTATTTTCAACCCTATTCACATATAGATCCATATGTGTGAGATCATTTACTGTTATATTGCTATATTACCTGCATATTTAATAAATTCAAAAATGCCTCAATAGGATCACTACTTCCTCTCAGTATGGGCGTATGTGTATACACGCACACAATGAAATCATTCAGTAGACGTGTACACACCTGAAAGCATCATCCAATGGACACTCACTTTATTACACTACAAAAAAATGATTTCAAATCAAAGTCAAACCGTGTGGAAAATTGGGAATTCATTTTTTTTAAACTTGCATAGTGGATGCAACACAGCAGAAAAACTTGAGAAAATGCACAGATGTCTATCGACATTGAATTACTAAAGTCTGAAACAAAGATAAAATAAGATTTCAAATGGTTTCCTTTATTCTTGGAATTCTACATTATGCCAACGCATTGCCACTTTTGTGATGTCAACAAACACGCATTGCCACTTTTGTGATGTCAACAAACACGCATTGCCACTTTTGTGATGTCAACAAACACGCATTGCCACTTTTGTGATGTCAACAAACACGCATTGCCACTTTTGTGATGTCAACAAACACGCATTGCCACTTTTGTGATGTCAACAAACACGCATTGCCACTTTTGTGATGTCAACAAACACGCATTGCCACTTTTGTGATGTCAACAAACACGCATTGCCACTTTTGTGATGTCAACAAACACGCATTGCCACTTTTGTGATGTCAACAAACACGCATTGCCACTTTTGTGATGTCAACAAACACGCATTGCCACTTTTGTGATGTCAACAAACACGCATTGCCACTTTTGTGATGTCAACAAACACGCATTGCCACTTTTGTGATGTCAACAAACACGCATTGCCACTTTTGTGATGTCAACAAACACGCATTGCCACTTTTGTGATGTCAACAAACACGCATTGCCACTTTTGTGATGTCAACAAACACGCATTGCCACTTTTGTGATGTCAACAAACATGCATTGCCACTTTTGTGATGTCAACAAACACGCATTGCCACTTTTGTGATGTCAACAAACACTCATTGCCACTTTTGTAATGCTCATTGTAGTAAAGACTTTGTAATCGCAGATACAACCATAGTATGCTGTTGAACAATACTGGTGCCAGATGTCTTTGAATAGCACCCTCACTAATAGTACGTGCTCGATAATACTCGCTCGAAAAGTAACCACTGAATAGTTGTCCGTGTAGAGAATAGCAATCGATATAGTAATAGAGGATAGACTAAAAATGGTGATCATTTAGACGTCACATGACTTCCTACTTATAGTCACGTGATCTACTTAATTTAATAATGGGATCGCCTGTGTTTGCTCACTGGCGATCTATGTTCAAACTCAAGTGTTGGCAGCGACATTTTATTCTTATACAGCACTCTTTAATAAGATTACTTGAACATTCTGAGTGGTAAATGAAAATAAATATACCTTTCATAAATAAATGGAGCATCTAGTTAAATCCACTACAATAACATTATGAAGAAATAGTTTTAGGGTATGCTATATTTATGGGATAAAGTGGTCAATATAAGAGATAGAGCATATGTAAATATAAAAGTGAACATTGAAGTCAAAACTCAGAGATGACAGACTGTTGACTTCAATGTTTAATTTTTATATATATATATATATATATATATATATATATATTACAGCATGGAATTAAAAGCCAGAATTGCTGGTCCTTTTACCAGGTGGAAAAGCCTTTCAGGCAGTCAGTTTTTTGTCAAAGTGCTCTATATCAAAACTTGGAAAATACCAAGCCCTGAATGTGTTATCTTGATGTGCTCATGAAACTACGTAGTAGGCATAACAGAACCAACACCAGTCAGCTAAGTGAGAAACTTCTCCAAATTAATTATATATATAAGATGGAGATTTTGAAATCATCAACATTTGCCACAAACTTCAATGAGTTGGACACCTCGCCTGAATGCGAGATATCCACCTATCTAAACAAATCCTCTTCTTGCAGCTCCCATTTGACAAGAGGCCATGGGGGGCCCCATGTCATTGATACAAGTATCAGTTCATAAACACCTTGCTAAAGACAGAAATTGATCCGGTCAATTGGGAGACAGAAGCTGCAGAAAGAACCAATTGCAGAAGAACAGTCCACGCAAAAACAACCACCTTGAAAAACACCAGATGACAAAAAAGAACCCAAACAACAACTTGTATTCTCCATCCCCTAAACCCTTCCACATTACCGTGATATTTTTTTATTTTTTTTTAAGCGTATCACCCCAAGCAAGGCTGGTGGCCACTATCACGCATGGGGTTACAGAAGGGTTGGAGGAAGAGCAGATAGGAGTGGTAAAGGAAGGGATGTGGAGAAAGAGAAGGACGGAGGGTCGATCAAGGCAAGGGGGTTACAGAAGATTTAGAGCGAGAGCAGATAGGAATGAAAGATGAAAGGAAGTGGAGAAGGGAAGTGGATAGATCAAGGCAACTGGAGATGACGATTGACGCTACACTTAAACCGTTGGAGATTGTATTTGTCAGGGAAACAGTAATAGGGAAGGGAGTTTCATAGGTGAGATGTGGACTGCAGACATCTCTTCAGATCCAAAATAAGACTTAATTCACACAGAAAGGAAATTTCAATAAACACCCCCATTACTGGGCAACAAGTTCTGCCAATTATATATATATATATATATATATATATATATATATATATATATATATATATACACACACACACACATTGAGGTTAACACCCAGCAGTGATAGCCTGTTTTATACTTAAACAGAATCTTCAGGACTGATTTGTATATGCAATATGTTATTGAACACGTTAAATAAATATAGCATACCTTAAAACTATCATTATATATATATATATATATATATATATTTATGCATATATATTTTTAGGCATTTAAAGCAACGTGCCTGGTTGCATACACAATTCCAGAAAATCCTTGTTGAAAACACAACTATACTTAAACATGAAAACAATAGACAAAAACTAAACATTCTTGAAGCAATATAAATAAAACAGTTGAAACCTAACCTGAACAAAATAAACTATGAAATCACCACAAATATTCTTAAATGCCTATAATTGATAACAGAAGCCATTGATTTATACCAACGGCTTCCCATACTGACGTGGTCATGTGTGACGTCATGGGCTGCAGTGCGATTTTTGCTTCCAGCATCTTGTATGCACGCGTTTGTTGCTGTCCATGCAAACAAAATAGACTATCATTGTTGCTATGTCCGTGTATTAATTTATTGTAATGTAATCATCATCTTTGATGATGGCTTATGTAAGAAAGGATTAAAAAACATGTATCAATATGGTGATTTGCTTTTGTCTTTCAATGATAATGCTATTAAGCTTATCAGACGAAATGAAAGGAATTTTTTAAAAATAAATAGACAAAACTTGTCTATATTATTAAATGAAACATGCATCAATATATATATATATATATATTGCATTAATCATTCACTTTCTAAAATATGTCAGGTATTAAAATAAACTTAATACAAAAAAGTCACAAGTTGGGGAACATAGTGAGGTTTGCATTTACTACAACGGTCTATAAAGATGAACATGTTAACCATTGCTCCATGGTGAGACACTTGATAATTATTAAATATAGTACTGCCTAAAGATGTAATTGAGAAGACCAAACTCAATAGACATTAGTAATGATCAGTTTGACTTCTGAACTACAGCAACATAGCAAGAAACCATTTGCATTAAAATTTCCTTTCAAATCTGTATACTGTTTAGTAATTAAAAGGGCTGGCAGGGGAGGTGGTGCAAACTACTCTAATTTAGGAAAATATTGCCAATTTTGAGCAATTTCATCTGACATCTAAGAGTCCTCTCAACCAAAAGCGTACACAGTTGAAAATTAATTTCAATATTAAACTCATTTATATTTTAGACTTCCTTTCATATTTCCATTGGCTAATTTTATTTCAAACTAATTAAACTCTGATAGATATGAGTTTATCAGAAGATGAAGAAAACATTTAAATAAAAAAATAAAAAATAATTATCTAATTGAAATGATTAAAATGTTTATATCTAAATGTGTTGCAAACATAAACGTTTCGTCAATGAATGCCTCGTCTTTCCTTTATGGAAATGGTTAATTTCATCATCAGCACTTAACCCTTTGCATTTCTCATGATCTTCTTTGTTAATATTTGCTTGTTTCAGTTTTTGCACCTTCCAAATATTGCAATTAATTTGTTTGATCAATATTATTTGGAGCAGACAGGAATTCTTTAGATTTTACTACTAAACACAGCACTTGTGGCAATTTGCAGTTCTTTGCATTTTCTGAGTAAAATTTAAACATTTCTAACACAAAATACTCAGCTAAATTCTCAGCAAGAAATGCATAGAAAAATAAAACTGCCAAGTTTTCTTTTGCAAAGACAAAATAAAAAAAAATCAGAACTTTGATTTTTTTTGCTGCAATACAATCTTTAAATAAAAAGAAAATTTTTTTAACCTGTTATTTGCCTTAAAAACTACATACACACAGACACTATATATATATATATATATATATATATATATATATATATATATATGCATTCTAGTCCTCTGAAGACAAAAACTGGTAATGACTCAGGCTGTCATTTGATAGGAGTTAACATTGTGAAGCATTTTTGCTCTGTCTAGGTAATCTAGACATTGAGCACTTTCCGTAACTGAGTGAGTAGATGTTTGCATGTAGATGTTTGCATTTAGATCTTTTTCTTTTGCCTTACCTTGTTAGAGATTTTTTTTCTTAATTAAGGTACTAGGTCTTTTGGTAAGTTGCCTGTCGGTTTCACCAACAGTTCGTGTGTGTGTGTGTGTATTCTTTTTTATGAAAGTTTCTTTTTCGGTAAATTTTAGTTTGTAGGTGGATGGTGGCAGGATGGGTACATTCTTTATGGGGTAGTCAAGATTAAATTTTTCAATGTCCATGATAGATTATAAATGTAGAGGAAGTGTTCATCTATTTATCAGGAGCTAAATATGATAGAAATCTAGTTTCAAGATAAGCTACATTTATAAGTGAAAGTGCTCAATATCTGAGAAAGAGTATTTGTAAATATACAAGTGGACACCACAGTCAATACTGAGCAGCAACAGCCTGTTCCATGCAATACCTTTATCACACTATGTTAGTTGTATATTTTAGCAAAGTAAACGTGAGCAAGCAGTACTGTTTTCTTGGTCTTAAATCCGTTTTTCTGTAGCTGCAAGGATCAAAGATAACAGCTATTAAGAAACCAACATGAAAGCAAGGAGAATCCTTCATTCCTATAAAGAATTTTACCACAAAAACAGATGAAGATGGGTGAGAGGAATACAGATAGCAGGAATAAGCAATTAATAGCATTTACAAACCATTTGTTAGAAATAATAGAAAAGAAGAAAAGAAAAAGGAACCCCTTTCAAGAAAGGGGTGGGGAGATTTGATGGATAAAAATGGACAATGTATTTCTATTTCTGTAAAGAAGTACTGTTCCTTGCTATGATCTGATAAGAACAGGTCAATATCAGTATAATTGATTTCCAATGTACGTCAGCATTATCATCTCAACATAAAAATTCAATAAATCAATAAAATGTATCTTTCTAAACTTGCTTGTCTGTTATGCTTTTTAAGCTGCTGCTGATAGTGACCAGAATAATCATTTCTTTTTCTTTTAACAATGATCAAAAACAAATCCAGTATTATTTCCCAGTCCTGCCTTCCCGACAAACAGAAACCATTTCCATTAAATGTAAAATATACACTTTCTGATCGAGCGTCCTGTCCCAGCTTGACTTTCACTTATCTAAAACTTAGAGCGATTTCTTTGGTTCCAATTTGTTTTGATGGGTTTAGCCTTAAATGCGTTTTGGAATTGCTATTTCAGAGGAAATTCTCAACAATGCCTACACAACAAGTAAAACAGAAAGCTTCAAAACCATTTCTAGCCAAACATGAAAACTGAAATTATTCACAATACAGAAAAAATTTTACAAATTGATCACATCTTTGAATATTAAAATGAATTTGCCTTTTCTAACAGTCGGTTTCATTATTTTCTTGCTTTCTTAGATGTTTTGCAAGATTTTTCAGATCTATTTGTCCAACCTGAGGCAAAGATACTTTGTTAGAGAAATTATTAAAAATATATGCAATATTGTAATATAGATTTGTAAGCAATAATAAAATTGTTTATATTTTTAAGCACTGAGCCACAGATGAATTTTTATATTCTTATGGCATCAATCCAGTCATTGAGAATTTCCTTTAAAAGAGATTTAATATGAAAATGCCTTTAAAGAGTTTTAAGGAAAGTATTTGAAAAATAATTTAAAAATTATGAAAATATGAAGAGCAAAATGAAAAGAAACAGAACTTCATGGTGAGAGAAATAGTGTAGACCAAATTAAAGCTATCAAAGTCAACACAAATAGTTTTTCTGAATATAGTTATTTTCAGTTTATATTCAAATATTAAGTCTGAGTAAATATTTTGGTTAATGTTCCAAGCCTTTTTGTAGATATCGGTAATCATTACTAAAAACTAAAAGGGTTCTCTAATACAAAAAAAAAATGTCATGAAACCAATACTTAAAGAAGTCATTTACAAATAATACAGAAAATTGGTCCCCAAAGATACATGGCCCAAAGCATTGAAATAATCCAGTGACTTCATCCAAAGAGTTGAGTTCAATACCTGGCCAAAGAAACTTGAAGAGTTTAGTTACTAAAGGAAAATAACTGAAACTGAGGTATCTGGAAGAGGCATGGCATGTGGAACTAGAACAATCTACCCAAGTAAATGAAATAAAGGGTTCGGTTCGAAATTCCAACATATCAGCTGAAGAAGTCCCGGATGTACAACGGCTGAAACACCATGAATATGACAATAAAGATGAGGACTATCATCCAAACAATGTAAATAAAAAAATTGGTAGCTTGGCATTTTATTTGTACAACACATTTAAACAACAAGAAAGAGGTCAAGTGACAAATGAAAACTCTCTTTTTATAAACTTGAAAAGATATGTAAAAATAATTCCAAAGGAATATTCTGAAGGTGCACCAATATTGCTTTAATTAAAAAATAATAACAGAAAAGTTTTGAATTCAAATTAGTTACTCATCAACCATAATTTCAAAAAGTAAGTTTATGCAGAATATCAAAATAATTTAAAAAATTAACGTCTTTTAAATCCTGAAATATTATCCATGATGTTTTGTTATCAAACAAATGACAAACTTGAGACTCAAATAGAAAGAGTAAAATATTCTTTAAAGAAAGTGAATCATCCAAAGTAAATAAACGTTACCGCACCCACACTGGGCAGAGGTTTGTGTGGCTTTTCTATCCAGCTATGAATTTTATAGATTATGGAAGAAAAACTCACAAAAGACTTAATTCTGGATTTATTAACTACACATCATTTCGTATATTGCAGTTATACACAAAGAAATCCACACAAACTTACACAGCATATTTAACCTTTAGTACTCTGCATTATTAATATTACTTTCCTTTCTACTGCAGTATCCCTATTGCTAATTTCACTTTTCAGGTTGTTTTCTGTTGCCTTAGCAGGATATGATAACACAACTATCATATTCAAATACCTTATTGTTCAGGGATCAGAGTCACTTTTAGTGGCAGGATAAACTTTTTGTACTACAAAAAGTCACATACAGAGTGATAAAGAGTTTTAAAAAATCTCAAACTAAACAAATCTTGAGATTTCTTTTTGGTTGGCAGTGTGATGATGATGAATGAGAACTCCAGATAAGAGACATCACTTTCTTCTTTAGCAGCTAGAAACTGATTCCTCCATATTATAGTGCCCCCAAGAGGATGAAGGAAAATCAGGTCAAGATGTCTGATAATCTATTTACACTCACATTAAAATAATCAACATATGCAAGGAAGACAACAAAAGGCACGAGACAGATTTTTACCTTTTTTCAAGAAGCAGAAAAATCATTACATTTAAACACACTTAAACTGGTTAGCTCTTTAGCCTAAAACACATTGATTGGGTGAAATTTCAGTCTCTTTCATATGCCAGATGTCGTCACCTTGTGCTGATTTAATGAACCACTTGTTACGATCTCCAGTGACTAACAAGATAAAACATGTGATATCATGGCCAGCACTATTTTTTTTTTTTAATATATTCAGATTTCCATTTATCCTCATGATCACACAAAGGTAATAATGCAAGATTTTGTGATAGAGAAAAAATCATGAAACAATACTAACAATTATAACACCAACTTATTTGAACTCGTATGCATGGTAAGGCTTCTACCTTCTTTTTTTTTTATCAAAATTATTTCTTTTTAATTGATTTTATTACTACATTGCATCTCCCCCACCTGTGGAGCTTTTCTCATTTGCTGCACTTAATATAAATATTTCTAAAATATGAGGGAATTGAGTGTTTAAACAGTAACTATTGTAATTTTTGATATAAGATTATTTTGAGCCATTTTTTAGGACCCCCATCAGGAGTCAAAATTAACATTACTGATAGAATAGGATTGTTATATGCACCATGTAATTACAAAGATAATGATTTACTCTAAAGTGCACTGAAGATCAAGAGGAATAGTCAGGGGTCAAGTTAAAAACATTCAAAAATATGTGACACCTATATGTATAGTAATTTAATTAGCTTGAAGAGAATTTTTGCTATAAAACAGGGTTAGATGATGTGTGTGAAAAGAGTATATAAAATTCTCCATTGGCAATATATTAAGGCACCTCAGTTTCAAACAAAACAGAAATTCTAATCTAATCTTATGTCAAGATGTTAACCATAATATTTTTTCAATAAAAATAATTCAATAAAAAACTTCAATAAATACAAAAAGAAAAACAAAACAAAAGCCTTATTATGAAGTCATGGTAAAAGTCAGCAATAACATCTTTTGCCATCAGTGTTAGGGAAATCTTGGAGAAATTATTCACATTTTATTTACATGATTTACATTGTTTAGACTGTTGTCCTTATCTTTATTGCCAGATTCCTGATGTTTTGGCTGTTGTACATTGGAATTTAAAAGCAAACCCTTTATTTAGTCCACTGATGTACATTGTTCTAGTTCCACCTGCCATGCCTTTTATAGATATCTCAGTTTCAGTTATTTCCTTTTAGTAACTAAATTCTCCAATGTTTGTTCTGCACCTCTGCTGTGACCAGATATTGAACTCTTTGCATCAAGTTACTGGATTACTTCAACCAATGCTTTTATCCACTGAGCCAAAATGTTGTGAATAGAAAAATAAAGTTGAGGACAACAATGTAAATAATGTAAATAGTTACAATACCTCATCTGAGAAATAGAGACGGATGTTGAAGGTGATTATGGCAATAAAGATGAGGACAACAGTCCAAACAATGTAAATAGTGTAAATAGTTACAATACCTCATCTGAGAAATAGAGACGGATGTTGAAGGTGATTATGGCAATAAAGATGAGGACAACAGTCCAAACAATGTAAATAGTGTAAATCATTACAATCCCTCATCTGAGAAATAGAGGCAGATGTTGAAGGTGAATATGGCAATAAAGATGAGGACAACAGTCCAAACAATGTAAATAGTGTAAATAGTTACAATACCTCATCTGAAAAATAGAGACGGATGTTGAAGGTGATTATGGCAATAAAGATGAGGACAACAGTCCAAACAATGTAAATAGTGTAAATAGTTACAATACCTCATCTGAGAAATAGAGACGGATGTTGAAGGTGATTATGGCAATAAAGATGAGGACAACAGTCCAAACAATGTAAATAGTGTAAATCATTACAATCCCTCATCTGAGAAATAGAGGCAGATGTTGAAGGTGAATATGGCAATAAAGATGAGGACAACAGTCCAAACAATGTAAATAGTGTAAATAGTTACAATACCTCATCTGAGAAATAGAGACGGATGTTGAAGGTGATTATGGCAATAAAGATGAGGACAACCGTCCAAACAATGTAAATAGTGTAAATAGTTACAATACCTCATCTGAGAAATAGAGACGGATGTTGAAGGTGAATATGGCAATAAAGATGAGGACAACAGTCCAAACAATGTAAATAGTGTAAATAGTTACAATACCTCATCTGAGAAATAGAGACAGATGTTCAAGGTGAATATGGCAATAAAGATGAGGACAACAGTCCAAACAATGTAAATAGTGTAAATAGTTACAATCCCTCATCTGAGAAATAGAGGCAGATGTTGAAGGTGAATATGGCAATAAAGATGAGGACAACAGTCCGAACAATGTAAATAGTGTAAATAGTTACAATACCTCATCTGAGAAATAGAGACAGATGTTGAAGGTGAATATGGCAATAAAGATGAGGACAACAGTCCGAACAATGTAAATAGTGTAAATAGTTACAATACCTCATCTGAGAAATAGAGACGGATGTTGAAGGTGAATATGGCAATAAAGATGAGGACAACAGTCCGAACAATGTAAATAGTGTAAATAGTTACAATACCTCATCTGAGAAATAGAGACAGATGTTCAAGGTGAATATGACAATAAAGATGAGGACAACAGTCCGAACAATGTAAATAGTGTAAATAGTTACAATACCTCATCTCAGAAATATAGAGGGTTGTTGAATTTTGCTCATTGTTTTATCAAGTGGGCAATCAGTCAATTGTAGAATGTTATTTACAAGCCTGAGGAAAAATTAAACTGAGAAAATGGATTCCACATGAATTTAAGGAACTGACCAATAGTCAGGGTTTAACCTTTCTTTTCTACAGTAAGACATTTTTGAACACAACAGCCATTGAAACTGAAAATAGGAATTTTCTTTCCCAATGTAGGTATTGCCATGACAACCTCCAACATTTTAAAGGAAACAATCTAATGTGTTTGCGATACTCAAAATAAATCCTACTAATAAATTTATGGACCAATGCTACGCTGAAAAACTGGCCCACTTAAAATACAAATTGAAAGAAAGGAAATATCTTTTTTCCTGAGCAAAGAAATTAACTAATGACTTTGCTACTTGGCATTACCCATCCTCATGCAGCAGCCTCAAGTCAAAGCTGGGATGGAAAGCACTCCCATATACAATATTTCTCCAAATCTCTCATCTCATTTTTGTGCTGTGTCAGTGCACCCAGTAAATTCATGAAATCACATCACTTATGATAGAAAACAATTTAGCTGAAAGATTAAATAAAATTAGAAAAAGCAATGAAAAATGTGGTTATGATTGAATATGAATAAAAGACTTCATACTTAACAATCCAAATAGGAATTCAATTCTTTCAAAATTCTGATACTGCCAGTTTAAAGTTTCTTCACATAAGCCATCATTTACAATTTCTTATCAGTCATTACTGATCTTCTTGGTGTCTGCCAATTGGTACCCTTGCTGCTATAAACAGCAATACAGTTGGTTTACTATACATAGCTTTCCCTATGATTGTTTAATTTCACTTCTGGTTTTAAAATCATTTCTAAATTACTACAATCAGATTGTTATTAAAAGTTAAATAAAATACACTAAAGTCAAAGCCGAAAAAATTGTTATATAAAATCTATGAACATCTTACTTTCATGGTTCCTAATTTCTGGGCAGAGACCAAAAAAGGAAATAGTACATCTTCGAACTAAATTCAATATTTTATAATAATCACTTTAGTCAATGCACTTCTGGTTTGAAATAATTCTATAGGACTTGTGAAGTTTTCAATTAAGATATCTTTATGAACTTGACAAATCAGTAAAAAAATTTCCTAGATAGAAAAATAACATTCTTGAAGGATTTCACTTAATAGTAATTATACATCAAAGCTTAACATTCACAGTAAATACAAACAAATCTTGCAAGTAAGAAAGTAAAATAAATTACAAGAACATCTGAGAAATATGAATTTAAAATTATAAGTATTTTAGACCGCTTTGATCATCGACTTACAAAATTGTTTGAAACAATCTTCTGTATTGATTTGAGTGAAGTTCAGCCGGAGTTTAATAGAACGATAAAGAGAGAAAATTAAAGTTACGATCAGCAACAAAATAAAAATATGAAAAATACATGAAAATAAATATTTAATCTCGTCTTTCTACAGCAGTGTAAATTTTTCATTTTCTTTGTTTACTTACATCATTTTTAGAAATATTTATTACACTTAAAAGTTTCCATAAAATTCTCTGAAATATAAAAAGTAGATTGTTTTTATGGGACCCATTTGTAGAAATGTTTGCAATGTAAGTAATAATTGCTGATGGCATCAATTAATGTGTGTCAAGTAATAAAGAAGAAAAGAATTAAAAGAGACTTAAGATATCAACCAAAGTCAGTGAAATATTGAGAAGACGATGAGTATGCAAGTCCTTAGTAATCTAAATTGTGTGCTTCATACAAGATGCTCAGAGCTGTCACAAAATAAAACCTTAAAAACAATTGAAAAATCATTACAATCCAGTGATATTCAAAATAATCACTGATTAACATTTTCTTTTCAAGAGAAACTAAAACATGAAAAATAAAACAAATTTGTTTCAGGTTTCGTTTGTTTTACAGCATAACAACCTCAATGGGTTATTTAATAAAGACAACATTTTTATTGCTGGCAATTTTTGTTTTTCCCCAAAAAATGTATTGCTGAAAATAATTTTTTACAAAAAGTATTTCTAGTATTAAAACCTATTTCTACACTTTCATAGTGTTTTTGATCCATTTTAGGGGTTAACTATTTGCCCATAGCTGGGACCCAAACAGGTGCTACCATCCCAGGTCAGGGTGGACCTGGGAGCACTAGCAATTAAGAGGTGGTTCCACACTCGTCAAAACCTCTTGAGGGAAGTTTTAAAAAGGAAGAAAAACAAATTTTTTATAAATCAGATATGACAGAAAACAAATGAAAATTATTTACATTTTCAAATAAATTAAATGAAAACTGCACCAAAAACTACAAACTGCTCAAGGACAATTATACAAAATTTTAAATCCAAAATTCAAATGACAATGATTTACTGATTGCTATATAAACATTTAATAAAAATGAATCTTGAAAAGGAGAAAATTTGCAAAACAATTCTGTAATTGCTTTAATTTCATTACTTTTTTTTTATATATTTTTTTAGGACAAGAATAACTTTTAAGTTTTGAAAAAATAATATTAAAAAAAAAATGTCTGAATCATCTTTTTGCTATTACTTTCAATTTCTCAATTCTAATGATGTTGATTCGGGTTTTTTTTATTGTCGATTCTTTGAATCAAAATTAATTTTATTATAATGGTTTTCCTGTAAGACAGGTAACAATCAGCAAAATAATAGACTAACAGATTTCTTATGTTCACCCAATATAAGGCCCAAGAGCCACTAAAAGTAGAATGTTACCTGTGTGGCAAAGGAAAAAACAAGCGTTAGGAATATAGAGCTGAAGCAGATTTTAGAAGGAAGCAGAAATGCTGGTAAATGTATTGATGGGATTAAACCCTCTACAATTCTATACAAGTCATTCCATATCAAATCAACATGGCCTGACCATTACGGACACAGATTTTTTTCAAATTTGGTACACTTATAGAGCTTCATGATACATATTGAAGGGTACTTATTTTACATCTCTAGGTCAAAACGTTCTTAAGATATGACCCTTGCCAAAAAAGTGAATTTTAGAAAATAGTCACAAACTTTAAATATCAATATCTCAGTTGTTTTTTCACCTATGAATCTAAATTATATACCATTTTAAAGTACTTGGATAGATCTAAGAGGTGATATATTTTTTCTTTTTGTTTAAAGTCAAATAAGATAATTTGACGCTGGCCTTAACGTTTGACTTTTAATTTCTCAAAAAGTGTATCCTAATTTTTTTTTTTTAAATTTGAAAACTTATTTGTCTGCTTTATGGCAAGATATTTACAAAATTTTGTGGTGGACTTTTGACTGTGGCCTGAGTTACAAGGGTTTTACCGAGTTAGGCCAAATTCAAAATAGGGGATTTTGCTATTTGCCACTAAATGCTAACATATTCATATCTCCCAATATGGTCAAGTTGTATATCTTTAGAAATCTCTTTGAATGCTGATTAATATTCACATAAGAACTATGATCATAAAATCAACAAAATTTGTATCATTTGTGGTTAAATGTTGACCAATTTGCTGGAAAATAAATAACTTTATTTTTGTTTATATTTTTATTATACAATAAATAAATTTTTATATGCAAAAATGACATAATGAATGTAATTATTTAAAAAAAAATCATCATTGAAAATATTTTTGATAGCTTTCAATTACCCAACCTCTTAATCATCAACACCTAGTTTAACTTTAGAATGAAATTACAAAATCAGGTCTGAATAATAAATAGATAAGTTTACGTAACAATTACCCAACCGTATCTGAGTAAATTGCCTCCAAGTATAAAGCATTTCACTTTTAGCAGTTTGCTTTTGGTGATTTTAAAATCTAATTTCACTTTTCTTTGCTTTGTAAAGAAATTCCATTCTTTTTTCTACCCCCTCCCCCCCATTCTCCTTATAATATTGTTTTAAGTACCATGTCACTGCTAAAAATTCTACCTTTTTTATTATTTTTACCGATTTTGAGGAATTCTGATCATGTCACTATGGCTGAAGATTTATTTTGTAATAAGGAGTTTCATGGTTTATTCTTCAAAATATTTTTAACAAAATGTCAGACAAATGAGTACCAGTCTTTCAATAATTAATTACAATCTGTAAAAGCAATAATTATGAATAATTTATATTAAAAATTGTCTAACCTCCAAATAATGATAAAAATTAACACAGCAATATTAGTTTTGCTTTCAAATTTTGCTTTTATTAATAAATAGCTGTTTTCTCTGAATCAAAATTCTTACCTGCATATTAGAAATGTGTTTAGTGATATTTAGAGGTAATTTAAGTTTATGCTGTGATTTAAATTTCAAATCTGATATAAGTGATTGGTTTATTTCTGATGGTTTATCAATCCTTTGTGGATTATTTAATATTTTATATGATTTTTCCAGATAAAAGTCTTACTATTTAACCCATAGCTGGGAGGAGGAAATGTATTTATACCTTTGCTAAGGATATTTGTGTGTAAGTGAATGTAATGAACCTGACTAGAATCAAACTCAGCTCTCCGATTTCTCATTCTGAGCCAATATCCATTACACCAGCTGCACATCCACTAGACGAAATAAAAGTGCGGTGGTGTTAAAAAGTAACCAGCCTGTGACCGATTTGCCCACTCAATATGTTAATGAGCAAACATAAGAATTTTGTTTTTCTTCAGGAAAAAATCTAAAGAAATCTGTGCCAAGTGTTACAATGAATTGTAAAGTGAATATGTGAACTTGTAGGAATATTTCATGGTTCTAAGTCATTTACTTCTTGGTCAGATATAAAGTTCTCAACACCTTCACACCTGCCCATCAATTATTATTAATTTACCTTTAATGAAAGAGAAAATAATTTAATCAACTGTAATCACCTTCAAAAATGGATTTAAAAAGAAAACATTTCCACAATAGAGAAATGCTTTTATATAACCAGGTATGTATAGAAATAAGGATTTAATTCTTGATTACAAATCCTAACATTGATGCTGCTACAGAGAAATGAGAATTAATAAACTTAAAGATTCTACAAGACAGTTTAACTGTTAAATATAGTTTGTTCTTAGAAATAGAAAATTTTAAAAAAAGCTATAAATATAAAAAAAAAAAGTTTGTTATTCTTAGTATTGTCAGGAAAAGGAATTTAGAAATTTAATTAGATTACTAATATTTGTTACATTTGTAAAATTTAAAATAAATCTAAGAGATCTGTATTTTTTCTTATTTATTCTTTAAGTGATGTCAGCATTTATTTATAAGCAACAAAAAGAGAAAAAAAACCCATCTGCCAAGTCATTAGGTGCCAATGGAGGAAGACGTGTTAGCCTCAGTAAAGAGATGCAAACTAAGAGGAATGGACAGGCACGAAATTGAGCAACACACTGAAAGAATCTCAGAATGAAGAGAGATGGCGGAAGCAGGTTGCCAAGTCATTTGTGGCATCTCCATGGTGAGGAACATGACAAGATCATCATCATCATCATATCATTATACAACCGTTAATTTGTAATTCTTATAAATCAATATGATGTGCAAAGTTTATTAACAATCAGAAAATATCTGGCTGAAAAGAAATTAAAATTAATCAAAAGATTTATGAAAAGATTTATGAAAATGAAAAAATATTGATAATGAAAAAATATTGATGATAAAAAAAGAAGAAAAATCAATTACTAATTGACGAAATGATTGACTAAATTTCATATGGAATTTTACGCTCTTTTATTTACATAGTTTTATTTCAGAGACAGTAAATAGTAATATGTTTAACATTTTATATATCCTCATATATAGAATGGAAAGAGAGCGAGAGTGAAAGAGTGAGAGAGAGAGTGAAAGTGAAAGAGTGAGAGAGAGAGCAAAATAGAAAAATAGAGAGGTGAGAAGAGCGAGAAAGAGCGAGAGAGAGAGAAAGAGCGAGAGAGAGAGAGAGAGAGAGCGAGAGAGAGAGAGAGAGAAAGAGAGAGAGAAAGAGAGAAAGAGCGAGAAGAGAGCGAGGAGAGAGAGAAAGAGCGAGGAGAGAGAGAAAGAGCGAGGAGAGAGAGAAAGAGCGAGGAGAGAGAGAGAAAGAGCGAGGAGAGAGAGAGAGAAAGAGCGATGAGAGAGAGAGAGAAAGAGCGAAAGAGCGAGAAGAGAGAGAGAAAGAGCGAGAAGAGCGAGAAGAGAGAGAGAAAGAGCGAGAAGAGCGAGAAGAGCGAGAAGAGCGAGAAGAGAGAGAGAGAAAGAGCGAGAGAAAGAGCGAGAAGAGCGAGAGAGAGAGAAAGAGCGAGAAGAGAGAGAGAGAGAAGAGCGAGAGAGAGAGAAAGAGCGAGAAAAGAGAGAAAGAGCGAGGAGAGAGAGAGAAAGAGCGAGAAGAGCGAGAAGAGAGAGAGAGAGAGAAAGAGCGAGAAGAGAGAGAGAGAGAGAAAGAGCGAGAAGAGCGAGAAGAGAGAGAGCGAGAAAGAGCGAGAAAAGAGAGAAAGAGCGAGAAGAGAGAGAAGAGAGCGAGAAGTGCGAGAGAGCGAGAAGTGCGAGAGAGCGAGAAGAGAGAGAGAGCGAGAAGAGAGAGAGAGCGAGAAGAGAGAGAGAGCGAGAAGAGAGAGAGAGCGAGAAGAGAGAGAGAGCGAGAAGAGAGAGAGAAGAGAGAGAGAGCGAGAGAGAGAGAAGAGAGAGAGAGAGAAGAGAGAGAGAGAGAGAGAGAGAGAGAGAGAGAGAAGAGAGAGAGAGAGAGAAGAGAGAGAAAGAGCGAGAAGAGAGAGAAAGAGAGAGAAAGAGCGAGAAGAGAGAGAGAGAGAAAGAGCGAGAAGAGAGAGAGAGAGAAAGAGCGAGAAGAGAGAGAGAGAGAAAGAGCGAGAAGAGAGAGAGAGAGAAAGAGCGAGAAGAGAGAGAGAGAGAAAGAGCGAGAAGAGAGAGAGAGAGAAAGAGCGAGAAGAGAGAGAGAGAGAAAGAGCGAGAAGAGAGAGAGAGAGAAAGAGCGAGAAGAGAGAGAGAGAGAAAGAGCGAGAAGAGAGAGAGAGAGAAAGAGCGAGAAGAGAGAGAGAGAGAAAGAGCGAGAAGAGAGAGAGAGAGAAAGAGCGAGAAGAGAGAGAGAGAGAAAGAGCGAGAAGAGAGAGAGAGAGAAAGAGCGAGAAGAGAGAGAGAGAGAAAGAGCGAGAAGAGAGAGAGAGAGAAAGAGCGAGAAGAGAGAGAGAGAGAAAGAGCGAGAAGAGAGAGAGAGAGAAAGAGCGAGAAGAGAGAGAGAGAGAAAGAGCGAGAAGAGAGAGAGAGAGAAAGAGCGAGAAGAGAGAGAGAGAGAAAGAGCGAGAAGAGAGAGAGAGAGAAAGAGCGAGAAGAGAGAGAGAGAGAAAGAGCGAGAAGAGAGAGAGAGAGAAAGAGCGAGAAGAGAGAGAGAGAGAAAGAGCGAGAAGAGAGAGAGAGAGAAAGAGCGAGAAGAGAGAGAGAGAGAAAGAGCGAGAAGAGAGAGAGAGAGAAAGAGCGAGAAGAGAGAGAGAGAGAAAGAGCGAGAAGAGAGAGAGAGAGAAAGAGCGAGAAGAGAGAGAGAGAGAAAGAGCGAGAAGAGAGAGAGAGAGAAAGAGCGAGAAGAGAGAGAGAGAGAAAGAGCGAGAAGAGAGAGAGAGAGAAAGAGCGAGAAGAGAGAGAGAGAGAAAGAGCGAGAAGAGAGAGAGAGAGAAAGAGCGAGAAGAGAGAGAGAGAGAAAGAGCGAGAAGAGAGAGAGAGAGAAAGAGCGAGAAGAGAGAGAGAGAGAAAGAGCGAGAAGAGAGAGAGAGAGAAAGAGCGAGAAGAGAGAGAGAGAGAAAGAGCGAGAAGAGAGAGAGAGAGAAAGAGCGAGAAGAGAGAGAGAGAGAAAGAGCGAGAAGAGAGAGAGAGAGAAAGAGCGAGAAGAGAGAGAGAGAGAAAGAGCGAGAAGAGAGAGAGAGAGAAAGAGCGAGAAGAGAGAGAGAGAGAAAGAGCGAGAAGAGAGAGAGAGAGAAAGAGCGAGAAGAGAGAGAGAGAGAAAGAGCGAGAAGAGAGAGAGAGAGAAAGAGCGAGAAGAGAGAGAGAGAGAAAGAGCGAGAAGAGAGAGAGAGAGAAAGAGCGAGAAGAGAGAGAGAGAGAAAGAGCGAGAAGAGAGAGAGAGAGAAAGAGCGAGAAGAGAGAGAGAGAGAAAGAGCGAGAAGAGAGAGAGAGAGAAAGAGCGAGAAGAGAGAGAGAGAGAAAGAGCGAGAAGAGAGAGAGAGAGAAAGAGCGAGAAGAGAGAGAGAGAGAAAGAGCGAGAAGAGAGAGAGAGAGAAAGAGCGAGAAGAGAGAGAGAGAGAAAGAGCGAGAAGAGAGAGAGAGAGAAAGAGCGAGAAGAGAGAGAGAGAGAAAGAGCGAGAAGAGAGAGAGAGAGAAAGAGCGAGAAGAGAGAGAGAGAGAAAGAGCGAGAAGAGAGAGAGAGAGAAAGAGCGAGAAGAGAGAGAGAGAGAAAGAGCGAGAAGAGAGAGAGAGAGAAAGAGCGAGAAGAGAGAGAGAGAGAAAGAGCGAGAAGAGAGAGAGAGAGAAAGAGCGAGAAGAGAGAGAGAGAGAAAGAGCGAGAAGAGAGAGAGAGAGAAAGAGCGAGAAGAGAGAGAGAGAGAAAGAGCGAGAAGAGAGAGAGAGAGAAAGAGCGAGAAGAGAGAGAGAGAGAAAGAGCGAGAAGAGAGAGAGAGAGAAAGAGCGAGAAGAGAGAGAGAGAGAAAGAGCGAGAAGAGAGAGAGAGAGAAAGAGCGAGAAGAGAGAGAGAGAGAAAGAGCGAGAAGAGAGAGAGAGAGAAAGAGCGAGAAGAGAGAGAGAGAGAAAGAGCGAGAAGAGAGAGAGAGAGAAAGAGCGAGAAGAGAGAGAGAGAGAAAGAGCGAGAAGAGAGAGAGAGAGAAAGAGCGAGAAGAGAGAGAGAGAGAAAGAGCGAGAAGAGAGAGAGAGAGAAAGAGCGAGAAGAGAGAGAGAGAGAAAGAGCGAGAAGAGAGAGAGAGAGAAAGAGCGAGAAGAGAGAGAGAGAGAAAGAGCGAGAAGAGAGAGAGAGAGAAAGAGCGAGAAGAGAGAGAGAGAGAAAGAGCGAGAAGAGAGAGAGAGAGAAAGAGCGAGAGAGAGAGAGAGAGAAAGAGCGAGAAGAGAGAGAGAAAGAGCGAGAAGAGAGAGAGAAAGAGCGAGAAGAGAGAGAGAAAGAGCGAGAAGAGAGAGAGAAAGAGCGAGAAGAGAGAGAGAAAGAGCGAGAAGAGAGAGAGAAAGAGCGAGAAGAGAGAGAGAAAGAGCGAGAAGAGAGAGAGAAAGAGCGAGAAGAGAGAGAGAAAGAGCGAGAAGAGAGAGAGAAAGAGCGAGAAGAGAGAGAGAGAGAGCGAGAAGAGAGAGAGAGAGGCGAGAAGAGAGAGAGAGAGAGCGAGAAGAGCGAGAGAGAGAGAAAGAGCGAGAAGAGAGAGAGAGAGAAAGAGCGAGAAGAGAGAGAGAGAGAGAAAGAGCGAGAAGAGAGAGAGAGAGAGAAAGAGCGAGAAGAGAGAGAGAGAGAGAAAGAGCGAGAAGAGAGAGAGAGAGAGAGAAAGAGCGAGAAGAGAGAGAGAGAGAGAGAAAGAGCGAGAAGAGAGAGAGAGAGAGAGAAAGAGCGAGAAGAGAGAGAGAGAGAGAGAAAGAGCGAGAAGAGAGAGAGAGAGAGAGAAAGAGCGAGAAGAGAGAGAGAGAGAGAGAAAGAGCGAGAAGAGAGAGAGAGAGAGAGAAAGAGCGAGAAGAGAGAGAGAGAGAGAGAAAGAGCGAGAAGAGAGAGAGAGAGAGAGAAAGAGCGAGAAGAGAGAGAGAGAGAAAGAGCGAGAAGAGAGAGAGAGAGAGAGAAAGAGCGAGAAGAGAGAGAGAGAGAGAGAAAGAGCGAGAAGAGAGAGAGAGAGAAAGAGCGAGAAGAGAGAGAGAGAGAGAAAGAGCGAGAAGAGAGAGAGAGAGAGAAAGAGCGAGAAGAGAGAGAGAGCGAGAAGAGAGAGAGAGAGAGAAAGAGCGAGAAGAGAGAGAGAGAGAGAAAGAGCGAGAAGAGAGAGAGAGAGAGAGAAAGAGCGAGAAGAGAGAGAGAGAGAGAGAGAAAGAGCGAGAAGAGAAGAGAGAGAGAGAAAGAGCGAGAGAGAGAGAGAGAGAGAGAGAGAGAGAAAGAGCGAGAAGAGAGAGAGAGAGAAAGAGCGAGAAGAGAGAGAGAGAGAAAGAGCGAGAAGAGAGAGAGAGAGAGAAAGAGCGAGAAGAGAGAGAGAGAGAGAAAGAGCGAGAAGAGAGAGAGAGAGAAAGAGCGAGAAGAGAGAGAGAGAAAGAGCGAGAAGAGAGAGAGAGAAAGAGCGAGAAGAGAGAGAGAGAGAAAGAGCGAGAAGAGAGAGAGAGAGAAAGAGCGAGAAGAGAGAGAGAGAGAAAGAGCGAGAAGAGAGAGAGAGAGAAAGAGCGAGAAGAGAGAGAGAGAGAAAGAGCGAGAAGAGAGAGAGAGAAAGAGCGAGAGAGAGAGAGAGAGAGAGGAGAAGAGAGAGAGAGAGAGAGAGAAAGAGCGAGAAGAGAGAGAGAGAGAGAGAGAGAAAGAGCGAGAAGAGAGAGAGAGAGAGAGAGAAAGAGCGAGAAGAGGAGAGAGAGAGAGAGAGAAAGAGCGAGAAAGAGAGAGAGAGAGAGAGAGAAAGAGCGAGAAGAGAGAGAGAGAGAGAGAAAGAGCGAGAAGAGAGAGAGAGAGAAAGAGCGAGAAGAGAGAGAGAGAGAAAGAGCGAGAAGAGAGAGAGAGAGAAAGAGCGAGAAGAGAGAGAGAGAGAAAGAGCGAGAAGAGAGAGAGAGAGAAAGAGCGAGAAGAGAGAGAGAGAGAAAGAGCGAGAAGAGAGAGAGAGAGAAAGAGCGAGAAGAGAGAGAGAGAGAAAGAGCGAGAAGAGAGAGAGAGAGAAAGAGCGAGAAGAGAGAGAGAGAGAAAGAGCGAGAAGAGAGAGAGAGAGAAAGAGCGAGAAGAGAGAGAGAGAGAAAGAGCGAGAAGAGAGAGAGAGAGAAAGAGCGAGAAGAGAGAGAGAGAGAAAGAGCGAGAAGAGAGAGAGAGAGAAAGAGCGAGAAGAGAGAGAGAGAGAAAGAGCGAGAAGAGAGAGAGAGAGAAAGAGCGAGAAGAGAGAGAGAGAGAAAGAGCGAGAAGAGAGAGAGAGAGAAAGAGCGAGAAGAGAGAGAGAGAGAAAGAGCGAGAAGAGAGAGAGAGAGAAAGAGCGAGAAGAGAGAGAGAGAGAAAGAGCGAGAAGAGAGAGAGAGAGAAAGAGCGAGAAGAGAGAGAGAGAGAAAGAGCGAGAAGAGAGAGAGAGAGAAAGAGCGAGAAGAGAGAGAAAGAGCGAGAAGAGAGAGAAAGAGCGAGAAGAGAGAGAAAGAGCGAGAAGAGAGAGAAAGAGCGAGAAGAGAGAGAAAGAGCGAGAGAGAGAGAGAGAGAGAAAGTGCGAGAAGAGAGAGAGAGAGAGAAAGTGCGAGAAGAGAGAGAGAGAGAGAAAGTGCGAGAAGAGAGAGAGAGAGAGAAAGTGCGAGAAGAGAGAGAGAGAGAGAAAGTGCGAGAAGAGAGAGAGAGAGAGAAAGTGCGAGAAGAGAGAGAGAGAAAGTGCGAGAAGAGAGAGAGAGAAAGTGCGAGAAGAGAGAGAGAGAAAGTGCGAGAAGAGAGAGAGAGAAAGTGCGAGAAGAGAGAGAGAGAGAGAAAGTGCGAGAAGAGAGAGAGAGAGAGAAAGTGCGAGAAGAGAGAGAGAGAGAAAGTGCGAGGAGAGAGAGAGAGAGAAAGTGCGAGGAGAGAGAGAGAGAGAAAGTGCGAGAAGAGAGAGAGAGAGAGAAAGTGCGAGAAGAGAGAGAGAGAGAGAAAGTGCGAGAAGAGAGAGAGAGAGAGAAAGTGCGAGAAGAGAGAGAGAGAGAAAGTGCGAGAAGAGAGAGAGAGAGAAAGTGCGAGAAGAGAGAGAGAGAGAAAGTGCGAGAAGAGAGAGAGAGAGAAAGTGCGAGAAGAGAGAGAGAGAGAGAGAGAAAGTGCGAGAAGAGAGAGAGAGAGAGAGAAAGTGCGAGAAGAGAGAGAGAGAGAGAAAGTGCGAGAAGAGAGAGAGAGAGAAAAAGGGAGAGACTGGTCACATTTTAGGAAATGAATTAAGCCAAGATCCTATTTTAGTACTCTCACACACACAAAGAGAGAGAAAGATTTCTATATGACTAGAGGAGTTCACGAAATCAAGGTGAACAAACTGTCCCTCTGTATATTATGGACTGTGTTCCATTCTTTATCAAATACATTTTCTCTTTGTTCAAGTGTTAGGCTAAATTCCAGATTATATATCCAAACAAAAAGTAATTCTTGAAAATAACAAATTATTAAATTCATCCTATTATTATTTGTTCTTAATAAATTCCATATTAGAATCATGAAACCATTCATTCACACAACAATCCAGATTCCATTAAAAAAGAAAGAAAGATGACTGCTACCACTTGATTTCTTGTCATGAAAGCAGATACGTGAAAAGAGCACGCTCCAGAAGATAATCTCTGAATTGATCTAAGAAGATTGTTGGACGTAATAGGATTACACTCTCTAAATTCAAATGGATGAAACTAAATTAAAACCTGAATCTCTCATTGGACTAACATGAACAAAGAACAAACTTATATCATTACAATTAAATCCGAGAGCCACATTCGAATTTGAAAGGTCATTATATAATTCTGAAACAGCTTCAAAGAATTCTGAAAGAATTTTTTTAATTCAAAAACCAGCTCTTTTAAAAACTAGGTTTTGATTAAAAACTAAATTTTCAGAAAAGAAACCTTTAATCTGAACTCTCAAATGTAACTTGTTGACAGCATTGTCATAAATTCAGATGCAACCATGTTAAAAAATCTGCAGAATCCATCTAAGTCCAACATTTGCAAGAGACAAGATGCACATAAACTTCAAAAGAAATTCTCAAGCACTCTGCCATTAAATTTGGCTTACTTTATTTTGGAATGTGTAAGACAAGTAATGTTCATGGCAGTTGCAAAACGTTGAGAAGTTTGTTGTGTTAAGAATAATAAAATACAAAAAATAAAGTGAAATCCATGTATAAGTGAAGTTCAAAGGATTTGAAAGATGGCCGATGTCAGAATCTAATAAGTGCATGAAGCAAAACTGGTTATGAGAAAAAGTTTGAATAAAATTCTAATAAATAAATAAATCATTTTCTTCTTAATAAAATTGAAAAAATAAGTTTTATATGCCTACCATGTCAGAAATGGAAAGAGAGAAAGAAAGATTTTTTCTTCTTCAATCCAAACAGACTATTTTTTTTAAAATTGTACATACCTACTTTTTGTGGTTAACATAACTGCGTATATATTGAAAACTTTTAGAGTTTAAACATACACACATCGTGTGTGTAAAAATTCAGATATAAATAAAATATATCTGTAAAAAGATATTATGAAAACTTTTCTTTACCAATGCATTTCATCCCCTGAAGGACTTTCTGGAGGTAAATTTAGCTTGATAAGGTCCCTCAAAGTACAAAACACATTGGTAAAGAAAAGTTTTTTTCATATATATATATATATATATATATAAATATATATATATATAAATATAAGGTAATGAGGGGTTTGGTAATCCGTATGGATAATTCCAAAGAGGATGTAAGCCAGAGAGCTCAATGTAACAGAGTAAATATTAATTAAATTAAAAAAGAGAGACAACTTTAAGGTTCCATGACTATAATTTATTTCCCTAGAAAATCTATTTTTCTGGTCCATCAGGTCACATCTCTAGTTACAAAGGAATTTAGTTTCTTTTATTTTTAATACAAGTTTTTGAGGGATAGTTTTAGGTGATAGAGAGTGTGGGAGTGGGAGGATCATAGAACGATCTAAATTAGAAATTGAAGGTAGGGATAGGGGGTTGTGTTGAAATCCATCTTTATTAAGTTATGTAAATTCAAGAGGCCAGACAATTTGACCTCTTAAATGAGTCTTTAGACAGGAAAAAGGAAGATGATGAATGGTAAAGCAGGGGAGTGGGGGAAAAGAAAGAAGAAAGAAAGAGTGAAACAGGGGTGGGGGAAGAAGAAAAAAAGAGTGAATTATCATATGTAGGCATATCACAGTGACACTCAAAAAACACATCAATATTAATACATCAATGTGTGTGTGTGAGAGAGAGAGAGAGGAAGAGAGAGAGAAAAAAGAGGAAAAGTGCTCAATATCAGTGGTAGAGCATATGTAAATATAAAATAAAACTGTTACCAAACAATTGCATTTGGAACAACATTTATTTCTACTCAATAGCCACGAGAAAGATTTGAAACATAACCATTACTATCCACCCAGTAAGCATAAGGCTAATACAATAGACTTCACTATTCATAATGCATCATAATGAAGATTGTGTTCAAGCATAGTGTTGACCTCAGGTATATAGCCAAAAATTACTGAGCTATATGATCATCACAATTGTAGGCAAAAACTATATGCCAATTATTTTTTTCATTATATGTTGTTTCAGGGCTTCTATTACCAGACAAAAAATTACATTGATTTAATTTATATAAATCCAATTACCACAGTACAAATCTATCTCTGTGCCACTTTGATGTAATATATCAACCAAATAAAATGGACCTTATTGCACATGCATGGACACACTTCCATGGGGTTACTCAGTCAGCAATAAAATGTCATTGAATAAATATTGCTAATATACGATCATTGTAAGTGGGTTTTTCATATAATGAGCAGAATTTTGGGCAATTTTAGATCACCCTAATTGCTCAGAGCACACTGACTTTTCCCAAGGTTGAAATTGCTGTTGCTATGGATGAGATTAAGGAGAATGCAATGAAATATCTGATGACAATCCCAAAATTGACGCTGTTGCTATGGATGAGATTAAGGAGAATGCAATGAAATATCTGATGACAATCCCAAAATTGACACTGTTGCTATGGATGAGATTAAGGAGAATGCAATGAAATATCTGATGACAATCCCAAAATTGACACTGTTGCTATGGATGAGATTAAGGAGAATGCAATGAAATATCTGATGACAATCCCAAAATTGACGCTGTTGATATGGATGAGATTAAGGAGAATGCAATGAAATATCTGATGACAATCCCGAAATTGACTTTGCAGACGGTTTAACAAAGTGTGAAACATACAGAGATAAGTGCCTGGGGTCCCAGAAAGAGTGTTTGAAAAGAGAGTAGGCTATTATTGCCAGAGGGAGGCATTTTAGCTTCCTTTTTTCTCTTAGAAATATTATAATTGTCTCATTTATTACCTTTTGGCAAATAAAAACAAGAAGTAGATGTTGATGGGGGTATGGTGATAGGGAGTGTACCTTTTCATCAATAATGCATGATACTTTTTTTTTATTGTTGATTTGTTACAAAAATCTGGCAAAATTATGTCTGACATGAACGTGTATATGAATCAGGATTGTATCATTGAATTCCTCCATTTGAAAAACTAAAATAAAATGACAACCCTTTGCAGTCACCAATGATTGCTGACTCTGTATAACTATCAACCCACAAAATAAAAAGCACCTCAAGAATGTGAAAACAAAAATTGTGACTAAGTGGGTTTTTTTAATTTGCAGCTGAAAATTTGCTCATTCAAAAGGTGTTATCATGCTTTCTATTTCTGCTGTAGTTTCTAAAGAAATATATTGAAAGGCATTACTTTCAGAGTGTTTATGCTTTATGTGCCTTGTTCCCTCTGAATGTAGGCGATCATGGCTCTCCACAATTTCCTGTCCTTTGTAGCTCTTAATAAATTTTGTCTTTTTCTTATCTCATCTAAACCTTGTTCCGCCATCCATTTACTCAAGTTCACTAAATACGTTATGAGTTGTTTTCTTCTGTCCCTCTTGCCTTCAATCTGTCCTATGGGTATTAGATTCTCCAAACCCATTTTCCTCATTACGTGCCCGAAAAATTTCAACTGTCTCTTAAGTATAGGGTTCCTTTTTGTTTCTATGTTCTCTAAACATTTTGTCATTACTCACATATTCAGTCCATGGTATCCTCATCATCCTTCTGTAGAAGGACATTTCTGTTGCTCCTTCATCTTTGGGGAGACTGTCCAGCATTCACTGGCATATACAGGAGGACAGATTTCACGTAACAATTCAGTACTGTTTTCTTTGCTTCTAATAAAGTATTTGTATTTCTTAATACACTCTGTTTAGCTTTTGGAATGCATCTTTGAATATCCCAATGCACCTTCACTTTCTGTCGGCTGAATCCTTTCTGAACAGACTTTACAGAGTTGTAAAGAATCTCTTTGAACTGGTATACGGATAAGAATGAGGCAAACAAAGGAAGCTTTTCATTCAAAGCAAGTGATCAAACATTAGGGGTGAGAACCGAACTGATCATTGAAGACAAGGTTGGATTGATCTTTTATTTTGACTGACTCCAAAGAAGTTTTTGTGTTTGGAAGAATCAGGCACGGAGCAAAGTGAGGGTCCAACCTTCTACTCCCTCCCCCGTCTCTCATTTTCGTATCAGTTGACATTTGTGCAATATTTCTTTAACATGGACTGCCATTCTTAATTGAAATCTCTTCAAGTTTGCAACAGCTCATTGTTACTTTTCTCTCGATAAGCCATGATTTTAACCTTTAAGACCTCAATATCAGTGACCACAACCAACAAAGCATCACCCACTTATAACCTCTCGGGTCAAATGGAGACAAAAATCTTTCCTTTCATACTCAATAATTGTTTAATTTCCATTTATATGAAAAAAACAACATTTTTTAAACTGTTTCATTGAAAGGATGTCAGTTATCCTCGACCAATCAGAAAGGAATTTTTACAGATTCCTAGCCCCGCCCACCCACATTTTGTAATTTTGACATATAGCTTATAGAGGAGTCAAGGATTGAATTCAACTCTTTGCTTTGAATTCAAAGTTAAAGAGTCCAAAGTTTCTTGCTACTTTTACGAGTCGCTTATGGTAATGGCAATATTAGTTGTTTCCTTATACCCCCCCATGTGTTATATAACCGAAGAGATCTGATAGTTTTTGGGGTAGTTCTTTGCCAAAATTAGGGTTGTGGTGGGTTTGCAGAAGGTTTTCAATGGAAATTGTATTCTTTGAGTAAACTTAAATTCCTGTTTAATCCAAGAGTGTGAGAATATACTTTAAAAATATATTTTCTTTAACTCGCTTTTTCAGCATTCTTGTTGACATTTAAATGGAGACACTAAAAGGACACTTCTAACGTCATCACTGCTTTATCTCTCATATATATACACACATTTTATTTTAGGAGGATATATCAAAAACCTGTCAAAGTTGCAGTTATGTTTCAATGTGTATTAACGCATCTTATCAGGCGATTGCAAATTACTAGCAAGTGAATGATTTATTCAGTTTTAAAAGCAAAATACACCCTCTTTTTATGAAAAAAGAAAAGAATGGGGGGTTATAAGGTTCGTGGGCTTTACTCAGATCAACCAATCAAATATGACCTACGTTAAATTTAAACTAAGGGAAAAAGCAAAAATTTAAAAATTATTCATAAATGGGTCATGACTTGTAGATTTGAAATCAATGGCAACAAAAAAATTTTAATTCAATGTACAATCCAAAAATAAAGAATATTGCTCTACGTTGTATTTAAATTAAATGTTATGAACATTGAAATTATACTGTAATCATTCTCACATATATATATATATATATATATATATATATATATATATATATATATGTGGGTAAATCAAATAACTAGATATTAGCAACTGTTTATGCATGCTAACGTGCATACACAGGTAAGCAAATAAATATTTACTAAATTTACTTTAAGGTGTAAACATAACAGTGCTCGATGTGGTTAGAAATATATATTAATAAATATACATATACCTATGTTTGGGGTGCGACTTAAATTTCATTGTTTTACCAACTCATCAGGTATGAGATATAACTTATGATTTAAAAAAAAAAAAAAAATGATATACTGGGTCATATGGGAGGAATGTTAAATTACACAGATTCACAACTCAAATATAAAATAAGACAAATATAATATTACGGTGTAAATACAGAAAATAGAGTGTAGGTAGGGGCTATTTGAAATTAAAATTAAAAAAATTTGAAGTTTAAAAGAAGGACACTTGTTGATGTTTTAAGTGGAAATATATGCTAAAATGGTTAAGGGGTGGGGTAATCAACATATAACCTAAAATATGGTATGTGTAATTGAAATTTGAATAAAATATTTATTTAGGATTAAAATATTTTAAGAGAAAATTCTTTCGATGACTACAGCCTAACATGAGTTCATTTCATTTATTAAGTAAATCTAAATTAATATTTTTGAAGATGGATCTTTTTTTCAGCATTGTTCACCTTGGTCAAAAAGGATGTAATTTTGGCAACAAACTCCCAATTTACTACCGATGTGTAGTCATCTGTTTTAATATCCCAGTAAAATTTTGAGCGTGCTGTGGTTTTTGCATATTGCTTATTGTTAAGGATCATTTTGTGATAATGAAATCTCATTTTCCAGCCGTTTGCTGTTGAGCTGAAATAATATTTGCTTTCACCATTTTGCATGATGCTAGCCTTATAGATGATGTCTTTATACAGGCATTTGTTATAAATTGGACAGATAATGCCTTTACATCAATTACATTTTTTATCTTTAGTGTTAACACTGAAAAGCATCCTTTTGGCCATATGTGGTATATGTAATATTAAATCACCTCAAACAGGTAACATAAGTCCTAACTAATTCACTCAAAGTATAAAAGGAATATGAAGATTACTGCAGTGTCACTTTCTTTTTTTTTTTTTGAAATTTCACTTCTCACTGATAAAAGATTCTTCCAAATGCAATTAGTTCATCAACAATAACTTTTAAAATTATATTTTTCTAACATTAAATGAATTCTAACCTTTTTAACGTATAATGCAGCATCCTCTTCCTTGTATACTTCAGCACTGACTCCACCCCGCCGTGTCCTTTTTGGTATCGTGTGGTGTGGTGGAGTGGGAGACACTTCGTCATCACGTTCATCACTAGGCGGCGTGGCAGACTTATTTTTGACTTTGGCCTGCTCCTAGAAAAGAAAGAAAAAAAACAGTGAAAAGTTAAATTTTCTTGCATCAAAATCAAGATTGATTCATATTTTTAAAAAAGAAAAAGAAAAAAGAAAAAAAGAAAAAAGAAAAAAAAGAAAAAAAAGAAAAAAAGAAAAAAAAAGAAAAAAAAGAAAAGAAAAAAAGAAAAAAGAGGAAAAAGAAAAAAGAAAAAAGAAAAAAAAGAAAAAAGAAAAAAAAGAAAAAGAAAAGAAAACAAGAAAAAAAAAGAAAAAAAGAAAAAGAAAAAGAAAAAAGAAAAAGAAAAAAGAAAAAGAAAAAAAGAAAAAGAAAAAAAGAAAAAAAGAAAAAGAAAAAAAGAAAAAGAAGAAAAAGAAAAAAATGAAAAAGAAAAAAATGAAAAAAAAAAAAATGAAAAAGAAAAAATGAAAAAGAAAAAAATGAAAAAGAAAAAAATGAAAAAGAAAAAAAATGAAAAAGAAAAAAATGAAAAAGAAAAAAATGAAAAAGAAAAAAAATGAAAAAGAAAAAAATGAAAAAGAAAAAAAGAAAATTAAAGTTTCTCACACTCAAAATGCTTTTGCTGTCAGTCAACTTACATGAAAGTGTTATTTTTAATCATTAAACTTATAAATTCCAATAGGCAAAAGGATTTTGATGTTGAATCAAATGACATCTGTAAGCAATCATTAAGAAAGGAATCATAACTCATTTGTTCTTAAATAATAGACTAATAAATAAGACTAATAAGTTACTTCTAAATTCTATTGAGTTGGTGCATAATTATCAGGCCTTTTTATAGGCGAGTTATTTAATAAAAATTGCTGTTTTGTTTACTTTATTTTAATAAAAATTATTAGTTTATTTTCAAGGTTATAAGAATGTGTGTTGATAATCATACACTCTGGAATAATCATTTTAAAATGTTGTTGAATTGTTATGTTTCTTTTTTCATAAATATTGTTTTTAAAACGCCTGATAATTATGCACCAACCGAATACTTAGAAAAATGCTTTTAAAACCAACTCTTGTAGCTTAATCAATGTTTCTATACAACAAAGTATAATTAATGCCACTATTACTTTCAAAGCTGTCCGTCTGGACTTCTTGAATGTGGGGGGGGGAAGCTTTAGTAATGTGCATCCTCATCTATTTTACTAAACATCGGTGTCATTTTTGCTGAGACAAAAAACACAATTTGGAGAGGTCGAGTTGCTTTGGGAAGAAACAACAGACAGCATTGACACGTAAACAGATTTTACTAGTGTGAATGTTCTTACCACATTTGAAGCTTAACTGTAACTTGAAATATTATATTTTGATACAATTGAACAATGATTATAATATGAAATAATAAAAAGCAACTTTGAACACAAATAATTAACAAACAGCAGTTGGCATATTTGCTTTGAGATAAATTTTAATAATTCCCTAACAAAAGATAAGTTGATCATAAATGACAGTGGGGGGGTGCAAAAAGCTGGATCACTCGGAGAATATTGAACACTTGAGGCCAGTCTAACCCCACCTCCCAATCTCCCCCCCATTCAATATGTTTTGATGAGATAACCACAACATATTACATGAGGTTATTTGGGTGCCTATACTTTGCCAATTGCTCCTTTTAGAAAGATTTTAGTACCTTAGGTGGTCACTTAGTTTGCGATGTTTGTAACACAGCCCTGGCCTACACTCTGGATAAGTGAATAGAAGCTACCACAAAGATATGGTGGTTAGCTGACTAATCTTTCTGTAAAGTTCTATATGAGAGAATTTTATTTGATTGTTAACAGAAAAGATTTTAATGATTGCCAAACAAATAATTGCAAATAATAAACAAGTAACTAAAAAAATATTACGAAACATACAATGGCAAGAAAATTATAGATTAATAGAGTGATTAACAATTTAGATGGGGGTGAAAAATTTATTTTGATAGGATTTTTGATTTGTTTTATCATTTATCAACCCTTACAATTTGACGTGTAAGTGATCTCAAATATTTGGCCAATTTGACTCATAATCATATTAGACATCATCGGTTCTTAGTCTAACTTGGTTACTATCTCTGGCATTGTACAGAAAAAGTTAAATTCAGAGACATTTGGTTTGGGTAAAAAAAACAAAAAACACCTTTATCCTCAGCCTAAGATTCCATTAAAATTGTTTGAGTTAAAGACAATTACTTTCAAAATTTTATTCTGGATTTAATCAAACTGACATCTTTCTATGGATTTTTTTTTTTTTTAAAATAAAATTTCTCATAACCGATTTTGAGCCATGCTCCAATTTGCTATTTCTAAAATTCTGGTGTCCCCTCACTCCCAGTAATATTTAATTCTTGCATATTCAAAATTTTGCTGCAATTCATGTGAAGGAAGCTTAAAAGGCCATTAACTTGGTCTCTAAACAAGCCTCCAAAGACCATGGCCTCCATGAAAGAAAAAATTTTAAAAAATAAAGAGACAGTTAAATATTGTTTCAAAACATATAATAGAGAACTGAAAGGCAAAAATATAAAATATTTGAATGAAAGCTTATTCTGTAATATATTTTGATCATTTTAATCATGAAATAATAATGCAAAATGAAATTTGAGCTCATGCTGGTATTGTAAGCTGAAGGGTATACATCCTACACATACCCCACCAAAATATTACCGCGCCCCATGTTGGGAATCAATGAGCTAAGATCTTTAACTCCAACACCATTAAGTTCAGATATTTTTTTTTAGATTTTGGAATTTTTCATGCTAAGTACCATATATAGAAATAAACAAGTCGCTTATGGAAAGTGGTGGGGGAGCAATGTATTTGTAATGAACCATGGAAATATTCAATCTGATTTAAGGAAATTAAGACTATAATATTAATTTATTTCTAAATAAGATAAAAACAGGCCCTAAAATTACATAAAATTATTAGTAAAAAATTTATGAAAACCTGATCATTTTTACTGACATCCCAAAGGAAAAGATGTTTGGTTTCAGTTTTCTGAATTCTGGATAAGAGACTGAATTTGTATTTACAGAAATTCTTTTTTGCTTTTGTTTCTTTAATCCTGTAGTTAGTAATTCTAGGTATATTCATTTCCAAACATTAAATTCTTTTTTAAACAAATTAAACCAGTTAAGGAACTAAAATATCTAACCAAGTAAACATTAGGTTCATATCCTGAAAATTTCAAGTCATAAGAAAAAAAATAAAACCATTTATGTACAAGCAGGAAAAAAATTCTACGTAAAAATTAACTTGAAAGAGAATGCCTCACATCACCGTTTTTCCTTATCACTATTCAGTTTCAGTGAAATAACATTTATCCTAACAAAAATTGCAGATAGAGCTTTTCCATTTGCACGCAAATACATGGTGTATAAGAACTACCAAAGTTGGTAAATTAATCTATAAATGGAAATATCTTTTTCTGAACATAAATTGAAAAACATATTCCAACATCAGTTTTAAAGGAACTAAAGAATTTAGAAACTCATTAGCTTTTTTCTTCTTTTTTTTTATGGCAATGTAGGATTCACAAAGTCTATGCAAGAGAAATTATAGATATTTTAATAATACAAACTTTTAAAAAATACTTTTATTACATCAGTAAGCTGCCTAAAACATGTACAATGAAATTTGGCTCAATAACAACAGTTTTAGTTATTTTCATATCTCAATTATTCCTAGAAAACACTTTCTAAAAAAGGAAAAAATAAAAATAATTTAAATAAAAAGAAATAAAGAAAGGAAAACTCTGGGATGGTATAGTCAAAACTAATCCTTAAGGTTTTCTTACTCATTTTGAAAAAATATCACACCTTCTTGATCATCTTAACCCATCGTAAGATATCAAAAGTCTAAAGATATCTGGAAAAAAACAAACACTGTCACATTTACAAGAGAATTATTTAAAACAAACTAGAAAGCTTTCAGTATAAGTGAAAAATCTGTCAACAAAACACAAATGGTTTAAGTATTTCATATTTTAAAAAGGAAAAAATAAATATAAAAAAGTTAAATCAAATTTAATATTTAATTCAATAAATGATTTAAAAACATCTTCAGCTTTAATTTACTACAGGATGAGGTTAAATGTCAAGGTCAAAAATTAAGAGAAATCTATTTCCATAACCTGTATATAGTCAATAGATCTATGTACTTGTAAAATCCTCAAAATGCAAAATATATAAGAATTGATTTGCAATAATTCAGTTTGTTGGGAACATCAAGAGGAACATAGGCAAATAAAAAGAATCAAAGTAAATTTCCTTACATCAACTTTTACCCGGTTGGGATAAGCAGCAAGAGTCGGGCTTGAGTAGTCAAGGGTGTGCTGAGGGGGCAAGGTACAGGGTTGGGTCTCGTTTTGGAGCATATTATTGTTATGGTCACTTTCTTCAATAAAAACACCAGCGCTTTATGACCATTTTGCTTAGATTCATTATAACAACTGAATACAACTACGGTTCAAGTCCAGTGTGTGTTAGGTAAGTAATAATTAAGTGATGGTAAACAAATTACTTATTGACCGAGAGTAGAGCTGAACAGGCAGTTGTTGAGAGAAAAACTAGGAATTAGTCGACAGAAGAGGGGGGGTAAGAGAGAGAAAAAGAGAGAATTACTTGCAGTAAAATTAGTTGTGTGTTAAAAAGAAGTTTAAAAAGAGAGAAAAAGATAAAGAAACAAAATTAAAGAGTGTGACAGAAAGCCAGGTGAACTCTACCAAGGTAGAGAAAGGAGAGAGGAGTGAAATTCTGTGATGAAGGCATAGGTAATAATTAAAAGAGGTGTTGGATGAGGAGAGTAACTGAAATCTAGAAAGAGAGAACTTATTCAGAGAAAAGACAAAATGGGGGAAGAAAAAAAGAAAAAAAAGTAAGAATTATATACAAAGAGAGAGAAACAGTAAAGTGAAGAAAGACACAGTGGAATGGGATATCGAATGTGAAGAGAACATTATTGGAGTGAAAGAAACAAAAAAAAACAAAAAAAAACGATTGAATTCTTCAGAAAGGAATTCAAGAAAGTGAGAGTGAGCTATAGAGTGAAGTTAATAGAGGGGGGGGTGAATAAAAGTCAGTACAGGTGAATAGGAAAGTAAAATCAACAGTAAGGTAGGTACGTAGGTAATTACAGGAATAAGGCAGTAAAGTCAGAGAAAGGCCACAATTGTTTATTTGACAGTCAAGGCTGAATTTCAAACTCCACTAATACCTGCTCTCCAATCAAACTGACCAATTTCTTTGATAGAGAACCAAGAGTACATAAGTAGATAGAAAAGGGCCAGAAGATGCGCCTTCTGTGAATGGTACCAGGAATTTCCTGACAAATATTTACACTTTCAGTTGAAAGATCCTGGCAGATGTTGCTTTGTTAATGCCAAACAATTTATTTCTAAAAGTTGTGAAATTCTTAAGTTACCTCGATTATTTAATACACACGTCAAACGTGCTTTACTTACAACTTAGGAAAGTTTAGAAAAGATAAAAATAAAAATGTTCACAGATAAAACCAGAAACAGATCAACTTTCAAGGAATTTTCACTGTGTGTATGTATAATCATAATAGTGTTTGACTAATTTTTTTTCGCTTTTAACACCAAATGTCACAAGACTCCAACATCTGTAATTGCTACAATCATCTATGAATAAATGGCATTGAACAAAAATTTCTCTAAGACTGAAGAGAATGGCAATAGAAACTATTTTAGTGGAAACCATTTCCATAAATTATGTAAGAAATGAAAAATTAGATTTTTCATAACTCAAGTATTTATCTTTCTTCAAAAAGAGAATGGACAACTGTTTTTTTTTGTAATCTTTTCCTTCGACGTATAGTTCAATAAACCACCCAAAAGCAAAAATATAAATACAGAGACCTGACAAAAGTAAACAGACCTTTCAAATTCCAAACAAGAGCCTTTATTTAGTTCTTTAAAATATTAAGAAATATTATACAAAATAAAATTTTATAGATTTGCCATTCTTTTTTTTAGGAGTTGTCTTCCTTCAGTATGTGGGCAATCATAGCTCTCCACAACTTCCTGTCCTTTTTAACTCTAAGCATCATTTGATTCTTTACCATCCTTCCTTGTCCCAACTCTGCTAGTCACAAATTCATCAGGTAAGTTGCTCAATGCTTCCCACTGCTTCTCCTACATTCAATATGCCTTCTTTCATCATAATGTGTCCAAGAAATTTCCAGAGTCTCTTTCCAATTTCAAGCGTCCATTTAGTTCCTATTTTCTTTAAAAGTTCCTTGTTCACATATTTGGTTCATAGCAGAGTATCAGCATCCATCTGTAGAATGACATCTGTTACTTTGAGTGTTTTTTTTTTTTTTTTAATCTATCCAGCATTCAATGCTGAATAGGTGTGTGGCATATATTCTGCTATTCCATTCCAATGCACTCTTGAATTTCTGGGTCACATTTTCTGTTGTCTTTTATGACACTCTACCCAAATAGTTACATTTCTGAACATGCTGATGTTTCTAATTCATAACTCAATTCATTCCCTCTTGCTGACATAAGTACGCAATGCCGTCTTGCAATCACCAGACCCCTTTCTTTTTGCTTTCTTTATGAATCTGCCATCTACACTGCATTTGACATAACAAATATTGTTATGCCAGCTGATAAATCCAGCACATCATCTAATCCAGTTCAAATCATTGCATTGTAGAGGTTAAATAAATCCGGTAAGAAAACATGTCCTTGTTGTCATAGTCTTTCTATTTTTGCATATTCACTGAACTTATATTCTATCCGCAAACACACTACTCATTCCAAAATATATACGATGGATTATTGGAGTATTTTTGCCATGTCAATCAAGCTTCCTTCATGTTTCCTGAATAACCTTGTGTTGTACTTTTATCCAATAAATTTTGTAATTTACAAAACACAGTTACACCTCTTTCTTCATTTCTATTGTTTTGAGAGTATTCAAATCAAGAAAATGTATTTCTTCTACAGGGATCTTTCCCTACTTCCAAATTAATTTTGCTGTGTGCCCCATTCATTTGAATCCTAAATAATGCCTCATCAAGATGAATGTTCTATGGAATTTCTATTCATTTTTTTTTTAAACATTTCATTCCAAACAAGGCAATAAGGCCACTAAGATGCAAGGGGTTAATAAGTGTCAAAGAATATAGAGAAGAAAACACTACTGAGAGAGAACAATAAAAGAACAGAAATTATGACAGAAGATAAACCTATATATATATATATATATATATATATATATATATATGTGAAGAAATATAATATTAAAGTGTGCTATATTTATGGAATAAAGTGCTCAATATCAGAGATAGAGCGTGTGTGTATATATATATATATATATATATATATATATAGGTAACCCTGACGATTTGACTAAGTGAAACCTTGGTAGGTGTGTCTGGCTCATTAGGTTTGACTATATATATATATATATATATATATATATATATATATATATATATATATATATATATATAGGTAACCCTGACGATTTGACTAAGTGAAACCTTGGTAGGTGTGTCTGGCTCATTAGGTTTGACTATATATATATATATATATATATATATATTATATATATATTATATATATTAATATTTATTTAATTCTTTCATTTTTCAACTTTAATATTGACATGTTTTATTGCCCATTCAATATAATAAGTATCATAGTTTGGGTTCAAAATATATATAAAATGTTTTAATTGAAGTGTGTGTGTGTATATATATATATATAAATTTTGTTTTTTGTTTTTAAATTAACCTTTTGTTAAAATATATCCCTCTGTCTACTTTACATTATCTTAAATTTATATTCGTAACTGGATGTCATCTGTGATGACATGTCTAAAAGTGTCAATTTATCTAGACACAAATTACTAACCCTAACTTCTGACCTTATTTTCATTTCTCTATTTTAGCTTTGATCTGTCTTTTGATTGGTTAATCAAGACATACCCACAAATGTGTTTTTTAATTTTGGAATCTCGGTCCCCCCCTCCTACTTTTTAACTCTTAAATGAGCTACTAAACTGTTTTCTGATTTCCCAAGTAAATTATTTATCATAAGCTATCCAACATTGCCTGGTGAGGAATAATTTTTAAGTTCTGAAACATAAAATTAATGTAAAATATTTTATAATAAAAATATAATAATTATACACACACACTATATATATATATATATATATATATATATATATATATATATATATAAAGGTTTATTACACAGTTATTGTTGTTGTTTTTAATTGCAAATGCTGTCAGTCATCACTGCTTCAATTTGTAGGTAACAATTTCTTTCTGATTTTCAGTGGTAAAATTTGTTCAAAAATTCAATGCCTAAGACTTTTTTTTTCTTATTCCCACCATTACTACTACTACTACCATAATTATTTAACTTATTAATTTTGTATCATTTTTTTTTTTTCATTTTTTTTGCAGGAAAGAGTAGAATGTTGGAATAATGTTAACTCTAGGAATGGGCAATTGGGACTAAAATATCACTGGTATATGAACAGTCAATGATGAATTATAAGCCTGTTTGCTTCATTTTCCTCCAACTGACAATTTACTGAGTCAAGATCTATATGATTATTAGAGTGAATGAAAATGTTGACATTTAACTATAATATGTCAAGTGGATTTTGTAATGTCTAAAATTTAGCTGTACAAGAATTATCTCCCTTTCCCTGGTGATGTTGAGTGAACTGTCTGTCTTAAAACAAGGCAAGTTTTATTAAAAATGACTGACATGGGTTTTTCTTTTATTGTTATTGTATTTTGCTTTCATGTGAAAAGATTTTTCTTAGGCTTAGTGAGTGTAGAAATTGTCCAAATGAATGTTGGTCCTGAGTGCTATTTTTATAATAACACAACCAAAATAGATGAAATTTCTACACTAATGAAGTCCAAAATAGAAATCTCTTGTTTGCAAACAATAAAAAATACAATAAAAATATTAACAGATGTACCTCGACAGTCATTTTTAATGGAATATGTATCAGGAGAAGGATTGCTACCCAAATACACAACTTATAACAATGACCGTTTCCAAATGTTTCCAAAGCCAGAAAATGAAAAGAGATTCCATGAAAGAGCCGAATATAAGAATAAAAACTGCAAAATAAAATTCACAATGTCATCTTTACGTATTGTGTCATGTGTAAAGTAGGATTTAATAAATCCAAACTGAATAGTCATGGCGTGAATAAACAGCTCGTTTAATTTTTTTTTTTTTTTGACAGACAGAAGTATATTCAATAAGTGACCAACCAAAAAGTATCAGAAAACTTTGAATGCCCATATTCAAATCCAAAAGAAAACCACTTGATAGTTTTATCACTGAAAAGTCCATAACATTGACTCAAGAGGTTTCTGTTTAAGATCAGTTTGAAGCATTTAATTGCAGTTGCAATAACATTGAACCTCGTCTGTGATAATAAGCACTTTACACATTGTCAAGTACAATTATCAGAATCAGATCACATACACCTAGGAACTCAGTAGTAAAGTCTCAGGTAATTAGTCATGGTTAAAATACAACAGAACTTTTGGTCCAGTAACATTAAAAGCACCACTTCTCGTCCGATCGCACAGCATTGAACATTTACAGTAACTAGATAGGTGACCATTTACAAAGTGCAGATATTGGAAATAAAGCTTTCTAAATAAAAAGTGCAGAACAACAAATCAATACAATATATATATATATATATATATATATATATATATAAAAGCAATGAATGAATGTATTAATTAAACCAATATTATTATTTCTTCTTCTTACTACTATCAATGTTCTTATTTATTTACTCTGGGAAACCATCTTCAAGCCATTCTCATCAGATTACTGTCAGAATTAACAATTCCATGAATTGCTTTAAAATTACTCTGTTTACATTTCAAGCCTGAAAATAAGTTAGCAGATATGGACCATGAAATGACCCAAGGAGAGATACGCATTTTCTTTTTCATTTTTTTAAAGGCAATTTTGCTTTAATGCCTTCTTGTAGCTTAATGGTAAAGCATGCCTGGCTCGAATGTGGTTTTTCCTGATTAAAAAAGGAATACAGGTTCAATTTGCATCAGGTGGTACTACAGTTTCTTTAATAACATTCAATCTTTAAGCTAATAGATGTTAATTCTACTGTTTAAAAAGAAAGGGAAGTTACATCTACTCAAATACATGCACCTCCTAAATATAACATTTATTTTAAACAGATTAAATATAAAAGTAAACATTGAAGTCAACACTTAGAGGCGACAGTCTGTTTCCTGCTAGACACAATCGTCAGGCCACCTGATCAGATTATATATAAGTTAGATAAACATTGTCAGCCGAATTTAACTTTTTATTGTATTTTTCAATTTTCAAATAAAATGTTGTACATACAAATTAAAATTGTGGAAAAACTTTCAAAATTTCATATTTTATTCTGCTTTTGTTCAAATACTTTGTCACTTTAAGAAGATTAATTAAATTAACTTTTGCTGCCTATAAATACATCTTTTATGTTTGAGGGATTTTCAAAAGTGGCCAGCTTCCATCTGGAAAAGTTGATCATTTATTTATTACATGACTAAAATTGCTCTAAATCCATTTCTTTTTTGTGCACGTTTTTTTTCTGGTTAGGATAACAACTCACGGCTATGCTTTACTATGAATAATTCTATTTGATGGACGTTTGAATAAGCAATTAATTTAGCAGAGAATTTCAATAGATTATCCCATTTCATTGCATAGAAAACAGTCTCTCCCCACTCCAACTAACTAAAAAACATATTCCCCACATTTAATATGTAAAAGTGAGGTATCTGGCAAACATGTTTACTCACAAACACACTTTACATTTGTACTAACCATACATGTAATTACTATTAGTTATAACTAAAGAGGATTTTTAGGTATCAAAGAGGGTAAAAACATAAAAAATAAATAAAAATAAAAAAAAAAACAGTTGTTTTGGAATATGAAATTAAATACTTTATCTGTCAGTAAAAAAGAGTTTTTTTTTCTTATCAAATTTTCTTTTTAATTTCAATTACTGTATGTGCATATATATATATATATATATATATGTATGTATGTATGTATGTATGTATGTATGTGAAAATGAATTACTTTCTTCAGAATAAATGAGCTTAAAAAATCTACAAAATAACTAACCTGTACTTTATATTTTTAGATTTTCTTTTTAATTCTGATATGATCTGAAATAATTCATCATGAGGAAGAGAAAAAGTTTGATAATCTAAAACATTTTATGCATATTTGATATTAATCAAAATATTCTAAAGAGAATACAATTTCAAGAAGTTAAACCTTTTTTGAAATCATAGAAAACATGAATACATTGCAAGATAACAATCTATAATCTAAGTAGAGAACATTGGAATATTGCTAAAAGAATTGGCTTCTCAACAATAATTTTTTTAGGGAAGCAATTTGCAATTGAAAATAGATATTTCTATAGGAAAGCCCAAAAAGTGATTTATAATAAAATGTCCATAATTCCAGCAAAATTCACATCTTAATTTAATATGTGAATTAAATGACAACAACATCAGGTATTAGAGAAGCTAACAAAAGATTTACTCTTTAGGCTCTTAAAAATCCTCTTAACATTTTCTTAATTCTATTTTTATGCTAAAGAAGAAGACATCAAATTCTTAAATCTTTTACCATGAACATATATTATTTTATAAATATTTTTACTTCTAAAAAAGATTTTTTTTTTTTTTTTTTTACTTTGAATGTCAAGTTACAGAACCAATGTTTATTTTGATTATTTTTTTCATATTTTATAAAAAGGTCAAAGAATTACAATTTGTTTGCTGTCAATGGATTTTTGTTTCCTCTTCTTTCTGTATTGTTCAGCAAATTACACACTGACCCTTAAAAAACAATAACAATGGAAAATACATCTGATTTTTTAAATATTTTTTTTTTTATCATAACTAAAAGACTACAACATATCTGAACATTTCCATCTATTGTCTTCAAGAAAGGCTTCTGGAGAAATTATTAATCGTTTTTAAACATTAAGTATCATTTTTTTTCCCCTTCTATGTACAAAAAATATTCAAGTGAAGCAATGAAAATTATAACTGAAAATGTTGCAAAGGTTGAAAATAAAATAGAATGGCAAAGGTAAAAATCTTGTCCAATTTTATATTCCAGTCAGTTAATTCAGCCTCAAAAGAATGGATGCAAACAAATCAGTTCAAAATTAACAATGTTATGAGCTTCAACGACACCTGATTTGGTCAAAATACTGTCATTATAACAATCAAAATGAGGACACTAGTCTGTGAAAGAATCTTAAAATAAAAAAAATTAATTTAATATGGCCATTCCCAGTAAGTTATTCTTTGACTAATCTTTCATTATATATGTTGATGTCCAATGTATATGGAATGACTGCAAAAGTTTTTCCCCTCCCCTTTTACATGCAAATATCCACAAAATGCATGCCGGGATACTTTTCTTAGTCAATAAAATAAGTTGATTTACAACTTGACTCAGTCCAGATCTATCTTGTCTATATGGAAGATCATTGGGTTCAATTGTCTGATCTAGCTTTTCTGCAGAGATGCTAATTTGTGGTTCATAAACCTTTTTGCTTTCTTACTTGTGAATTTATTTTACTTATATTGTTTGTTTGTTTACTTGATACCATTTCATTTTTGCCGCCTTTTCTTTCTATTGCAAATATTATTAAATTTTTGTTCATTGGACAGTTGTACAATTTATTTTGTATTTGGACAATGACCTTTGATCTTAACATATTTTTACATGTTAGATTATTATTATTATTATTATTATTATATTATTTGTACATATTTGATATCGTTTGAATGAAGAATCAACATGAAGAATCCTGTTAAAATAATAAAGATAATTAATCTGTACTTTAATGTTATTTATACTAAGAAATAAAACAAGAGATTAAGTGACAAAACTAATGAAACCAAGAAGACTACAAACAAAATAACAACTCACTAACAGATACTATGTTGATAACAAGAGACTTAATGCTAAATGGAAATAAATCTAAGTTCTACAAAAATTGTTTAAAAATTGTAGTGACTGACCAAATTAGACATCAATTTTTTTAGCACATGTTAATCAACATGCAAAGAGACAAAACCATGTAGCAACTGAAATAATTTGATTACAAACGAATTAGATAAAGATGGCTGTAGATTTGAGTTGCACACAACTGCAGTTAGAAAATGCCAAAAGAAATATCAAGTAATAGCAAATGTCATTGAACATTTACAGTAACTGGATAGGTGCTAAACTTGAATAATGGGTTTTCTCACAGACCCAATGAAAAAAAAAAAAGGGAGGATGTTCATATTTGAAATTTTCAAATATAGACATCAAATCGAGAAGAAATGATGAAGTTAATAATTAATATGGGAACCAGTAATAAGGAGTGCCAGAGAAAAGCGATAACAACAACAAAATTGCAATATGAGCTCTGGTAAAAACATGAAATGATAACAGCAAAAAAATTGCAATATGAGCACTGGTAAAAAAAATGGTTGCTGATGACATTAGGTTTATAATATCCAGAAATTCATACACAGCTGTCCTCCATGGCACAGTGGATAAAGTTAGATCCAGTGACAGGACCCAAAGAATGTGAGTTCAATACTCGGTTAAGACGGTGGAGAACTTGGAGAGGGGAATTAACAGGAGATAACTGATAACTGACATCTATTAAACATGGCACGTGGAACTAGAACAGTCTACCCCAGTGAAATAAAGGCCGGAGCGTACAACGGCTGAAACATTGTAATAAATATGGCAATAGTCCGAATAATGTAAATAGTGTACATAATACCTCATCAGAAATATAGACAGATACTGAAGTTAATAATTATTCTGCAATAAACCTACTTTCCTCCACCATCAATGGTTCATGAAAGTTGGGAAAATATTTATGATACAAAATTTCATGATCAGTAGTTCAGGTGTCTTTTTACATACATGAACTACAAAATCAGAAGAAAAATAAAATTTTAAGTTTAAGATGGTTAGCAGGTTTTGTTTTTTTGTTTTTTTCTTTACGAAGTCCTATCAGGACAACTGGTGTATCTAAGAAATATATACAACTAGAAAAAAAAAAACTCATTTTTTTTTATTATCTTTTTAAACCGAGTCATCAAAGATTGATAAAAGAAACAAAAGCTGATTGAAAAAAAAAAAAAAAAAAAAAAAAACTGGAGCATTCAGAGAAAAAAATCCTGGAGGCAATTTTGAAACAAATTCAAGAATTAGATGAAAATTATTATTGATTAAAAAATAATCATTAAACTGACCAATAATTATTTCAGAGAAAGAGATTGTAAACTAAGTACATATTGTGTGTGTGTGTGTGTGTGTGTGTGTGTGTGCACGAGAGAGAGAGTTGAAATTATGGATATCACAAATGTTCATAAAACATGCTTAAAGAAAACAAGATCAATACATTTGCAAATGATATAAACTCATATTACATATTTCACTTCTAACATTTATCATATTATACCATATTTTTTAATATGCACTTAAACTAAAGCTAATAGTTGAAAAATGAAACCAACAGTCACCATTGATACACATGTGACATCAACACAACCAATGAAAAAGCAGAATTGTAGCTCTGAATCATTCCATTCCCACCCAAAATATGATAAAACTAAATAGCAAAACATGCCAATATATATAAAAATGTACTACTTTCCCTTACCACACACATTATATATATATATATATATATATATATATATATACACACACACACACTAATACATCCACAAAACAGATTTTTTTATAGTGAACTAAAGAATATAAAACAAACACTTATTAATAATAGCTTTCCAAACTATATAGTTGATGAACAAATAAGATGCTTTCTGAGAAGTCTCAATACTAAGCAAACATAATACTGCTTCAACTAATCCCAAACATATTAATCTCCTATATCGTAATCAAGTGCATACTACTTACAAACAGGATGAAAATATACTAAAAATCTGGTAAATACTAATATATCTACAACAAATTGTAGAAAAAAAAAATTAAGTTTATCATATACTACACTAAATCTAGTATATCCAACTCAATTATTCGCAATGATTCTTCACCCCCACCCACTGAAACCTACATTGCTGAAACAGAAAAAAATTCTTAACATTAATTCCAATGAAAGTATGGCTGTAGTTGTAACCAGAGTTTCACATGATCTTCAGACAACTTGAAGACAAACACACACACACATATTATATATATATATATATATATATATATATATATATATATATATATATATATATATATATATATATATATATAAATTAATTATGTATTTGGGCAGCAATCCCTCCTTTTATACATGTTTCATTGAAGATGACTGACAAGGCACTGGGATTAAACATTTTATTAAATTTTTCTTGCATTCATACAAGTGATTTCTGGACAATTTTCACACACACTATATCCAGAAAAGGCAGCACTTGTATGAGTGATAGAAAAATTGAATAAAAAGCTTAATCACAATGCCTCCAATGAAACTTGTGCATCTTTGTGTGTGTATGTATAAGGGAGTAGTGAATGGTCCTAAACCTGACCAAGAAAAAAATGTTAAAGACCAAGTCCATTTTTGGAAAGTGAGCTAAGCCAAGAACTTTCCAGCACACAGATTTTATATATATATATATATATATATATATATATATATATACACACACACAGAGTTAAATAAATGAGTATCAGTATGGCAATATTTCTACATGCAAGGTCCTACAACATATAATCTCCACTAAGACGGAGTAATCAACATAAAAGAGCCATAAAAACAGAAACATGCTGTCAAAGATGACTGGAGACATGGGAAAGGTGGCTGGAGGTTCTTAATAAATGTTAGTTTTTTGGTTTTTTAAGTTTTGCCACTTCCTGCAATTTGTTTTCAAAATGAATGTGTCCCAATTTCATGAAACACAGACATCACTGAATAGCTATGAAAAAAAAAAAATTTAAACACTACTAGACGTGTATCAATTTTTTGACAAACTCTTTGCTGTCATACAGTTTGTTCAAAAGGTTAATTCTAGAATAAAATTATTTAAGTTTCAAGCTTGTCTTTTTTGTCTTGAGCCAACATACAAGATATCTTGTATGTTGGCTCAAGACAAAAGATTTGGGATTTACAACCTAACAATAAGAAATCATCCCAGATATGTACAGAACATATTAAACTTTATTGTGTGAAGCTGATAACATCACGAAATCCTTTTGCTGTTCTCTATATACATTACAATATGAGACTGACTTTACAATTGTAGATCTTTCATAACCGCTTGATCAAAAACTGTAAGCAAATCAGGTAGGTGAAATTTGGTCGCAAGTGTAGAACGCCCAATGAGAATTGACTATCAAAAGACATTAATAATTTACTAAAGCTGAGGTCAGTTCAGATTGAACCATTAATTTTGAAAGTTATCATTAAGATTTATTTGATACATGTATTTTTGTTTTTTTTTGTATGAAATTTGGTAAAGCAAAGTACAAAGTTGATCTAATTAGCTGAAAGCAAAGTTCTCATCATTTGTAGAAGATTGAATTTATTTAGAAACCTTAAGAACTTTCCTTCCAGCCAAATAAATTAACTTTTGCTATCAGATCCCAACTGATTACTATTCATTATCCTTGTAAATTATTCTGTGGCCCGAGATCAATCAGCTACAAATCAAAGCATTTTATGCAGACGTAAATGTCAACATATGAAATAAAACCTTGAAATTAAAATAGAAATCTCTTTATCTGTACATACTGCAATAAATTCATTCTCTAATGATGGGAAGAAAGTATTTATTTTTACACAAGATATTTTTGTTCTTTTCTTTTTAATCATTTCACCCCAAGCAAAGCAATAAATAATGCCATGAAGACAAAAGGGGTTACTGAGAAAAAATATGAGAAAACTTTAGTGCGTAGAGAAAAAAGACAAAAAAAAACAGGATTCTGAAAAACAGATGATAGCAATTTTGATGATACATTTCAATTTTTGAAGATCATAGTTGACAAGAAAGCAAGAAACTGGAAGAGAGTTCCACAGGTGAGAAGTGTAAAAAAAATCAAACAACTATAATAGAACATGGTTACATCTTGCTATTTCAACTGTAAAATGATGAGACCTAGTTGCCAGTCTAGCACTAGACTTAAATTCATGAAGTCAAGGGACCAAAGAGGAAATGCTCATCAGAACAATTGCCATGAAAATATTTATAGAAAAAAAACAGAGAAGCACAGTAAGAAAGTGTCTGAAGCCAAGATGCCAGGTCAGGACCAATAACATTGCAAACCTTTCCTTGAATTTTGTCAAGAATCTTGACAACACCAGACCGGATGTAGTACCAATGCAGATAGATGATGGATTTATAAAAGTGCAAGTTGAATTCTGGCAAGAAAAATAGTCTGGCACAGCATAACACAATGAACCAACTTTCCTAGCAAGTGATCCAATATCATCACTCCATGTCAGTAGAAAATGTGAGACCAACAAAGTGTAAGCAGTTGCTTTCCTGGAGGTTAGCATCAACCATGCTGATGAAAAGCAAAAACAGTTTTTTAAGATGACTAAAAAAGAGCAGTTTTCTTTTAGAAGTGTAAAAATTAACAAGCCATTTCTTGCCCCAGTTAACAACAGAGTGATGGCCATTTTTGAGATCAGGTGCCAGTCTTACTTTATTGAACCTATGTAATTTAGTTTTCAGACCAGAGTAAATAGTTATACCATCAGCATAGCTACAAAGTTTGGAACCAATGGCACCAGGAAGGTCGTTAATGAAGATAAGAAACAAAGTAGTCCAATGATAGAGCCCTTGCAGACCACTGCATTAATGTGAAAAGATCTTAAAAAAAAAAAAAAAAAAAAAAGTGGCCATTCAACATGACTTTCATTACACAATTTGTTAAGAAAGACTGGATCAATCATAGACGTTCAGCTTGTAAAGAAGACCAGTATGCCAGACCATGTTAAATACTTTTGAAATATCTAAAGTTGCAGCCCCAGTGTAACCAATCTAAAGCTTGACAAACTCTTTCAAAAATAATCATTAACCCATCTGCTGTTGACCTAGAGAAGAAAAGGCCATATTGTTTGTCTGAAAGAAGACCATGTGCTTAACTAATTCGGAGTTGATTTAAGCATCTAGAACATTGCCAAAAAGAGGTAGAAGACTAATAAGGTGATAATTCAAATGATCAAATGATTTACCAAAGTTCTTAAAGACGGGAACTACACAAAAGGATTTTTATCAAGCTGGAAAGCAAGAAGCAGCAAAGAACCAGTTAGGGGTACATTTCTTTAAAACCATTACAGGGATAAACCAATCCACATGTCTTGAGGGGATTTTGTTTGTAGATTGTAGCAGAAAACATGGATGTAGTTATATGTATATCAAACAGTAAAGACTCAGTTCTATATAGAATATCAGGCAAAGATAATTCTGATGAGTCAAGAGTGAAATTGGAAGAGAAATTATGAGCAAAGCATTTTGCTTTATCAGTAGTAGATCAGAAAACTTCAAACTGATTGAAGAGAGGAGGGGTTGTGGATGTCTTCTTGTTTAACACTCTCTTACAGAGGCATTAGTAAACTTGTGAAATGCTATACAATGTCTATCAACGAACATTGACTAACGAGCAGGTACAACAAGGTTTCCGTTATTAACAGCATTATCACACTGGTATAGTTGTAAGAAATGATTCCTGCAGCTGAGCACTATACTGGATATTAATCACATTGAATGGAGATTATAAAGAGAATTTCAGATCAAAATTCAATTCATAATTACATTTTAGACTACAAACATATTGATCTAATCTTGTGTATTTCATTAAATCAACACTAACTCACTATTGGATTACATTGGGATTTCAAAGAGATTCAAAGCAATGGACACAGGATTCCCTATTTCAGTGATTCTTAACCACCGTGCCATGAAATATCATCATGACATATATATATATATATATATATATATATATATATATATATATATATGTATGTATATATATATATGTGTGTGTGTGTGTGTGTGTGTGTGTGTAAGTGGTAATTGTACAGTGTTAATATTTTACTAAGCTGCCCAAATAGTTGAATAGAAACATTGAAATAATAATAAGTTCATATTTGTGTTTGTATTTTTTTTATAGCTATGGTTTTATCTCATAAAATTTAAATGTATACCCTTTAAAAATTTTGCTAAAAGTGCTGTGATATTTTCATTTGCTCCTAGGTGAGCCATTGCTTGAAAAGGTTGAGAAACACTCTTCCCTATTTGTTCATTTTTTTTTATTATTATTGGTCTCTCTTTCAAACACATACACACGTTTGTTCCTGGTTATCAAATATAGTTCAAACCCCTTATAACTACTAAAATTACCCAAATAATCAGATCTTTTCACATTAATTCCTCGGCCATATTTATTTCTGACAATATCAAACAACAAAGCTATCATGAGAATAATTTTGCAGATTTGCAAATATAGATGAGTGGATGAATTCAGTAAAATCTCGGCAATATATAAACACTGAAAATAATACAAAGTGGTTAGATGGTTGAAGCCATACAGCAGATAAGTAAATCGCCAAATTCACACTAATATGTAGGAATGTTTGAGACTTTGAGGAGTGGCAGTAACAAATAATTCAAAATGACTAATAGCCCGGCAGACAAGTGCATTATGAACCTGTTGCTTTTCAAGCTGATTTAATAAAAGTTAGAAAATTCAATCTGCCATCAATAATTAAGCAGTTAAAAAATCAAGAGAAGAAACAGACTGAAGGCAATTTTACCTTTTTTCTTTTAAAGAAAAACACTTTATTTTATCTTTTTCACATTAGAAGCAAACTTTGTTTCATTCATAGTTGGAGATTCCGTCCCAAATACCATCTCTCTCTCTCCAAGAAGCACTCCAATTTTTTCTTTAACCTTTCTCTCTCTCCATATTTTTCTAAGCAGTTTTCATTCTTCCGCTTCCCTTACAGCCTTCATTCATGTTCTACTATCTCTGGATGCAAACATTTACTTCCCTAATCTGAGCTGACATGAATATAGGATACGCTCAAGATTAACGAAAATGATGCTTGATGTCATCTTCAGTTTCTTCTTCAAGTCGACACAAGATGTTGGCACTTTCCACAGAGCATTTCTTTCATATGAAAATAGTGCAGCTGAGTTCTTGGTAACAAAAACATTCCCCCCACTCTCTGAAAAGGGAAGCAAGTTACTCTAAATCATCATCAAAAGATGAGGAGTAAACTAAATCAAGGAAAATCCAAAATCCTTAATCAAACTCAATTCTGATTTCCTGCTTTTTATTTAAATTCTACTTTTTCTATTACAATTTGATACCAACACAGGAAAAAAAAAGAATTGGTTGACTATTGGTCAATTCTGAAACACAATGCCACCTTTAGATTAATTATATTAATATAATTAATAAGAGGCGAAGAACCCAATCCTCTCTGCCACTATTATACTGGCAGCTTGGTTACATGCATTCTAAAATGATAGAGAAAAAATAAATTCTTCTCTAAAATATTCTATACTTCAAAAAGAAAAATTCAGTCTTACAAATTTTCGTGTAAAGATCCGAGTTGAAAACCAATTATTTTAATTGTATTCAATAAAAAAATATTTCAGTTTTACATTAAAATAAACATTTTGTTATGCTTTATTTCTTATAAAAAATATTAAACTTTATATAAAATCTTTAAAAAAAAACTTAAATAAGTAAGATGACAGGAATCTCTAAAGATCACAATCAAAGATCAATTTAAGGGAATCACTTGAAAGCTTCAATTTCAATTATATGCAAACGTAAACTGAAAATATTAAAGCAACTTCAAAATACATAGAAGCAATCTACCCATCACTAAACATAACCCCGCTTTCGAATGTAACTATTAACTGATACAACGAAAATTAAAAAATTGAACACCCGACCACCCCTTGTCTAGATGAATGGATTTCTCGGTATCCTTGGAAACCCTCAATAATGAATCTTTGCCGTGCCTTTAATAACCGTAAATTTAAAAAATAAAAAAATAAGTTACTCCGAAATTCACATGACGAGGAAATGGAACTAATGTCTTTGGTTTAATAACAAAATTAAATTCAAAGGCTTTAGCTTCCATTTTTGAAACATGGTTATCACTGTTTAGCGAAAAACCCATATTTTAAATCAATTAATTTATAATATTAATGCTCTGTAAATTTACATTGAGCACTATTGTGTAAAAATAAAAATATCTGTAAGAACACCTGATTTTATATCTTACTGTTCTTTCTTTTTATATATATATATATCTGAAACATGGTTATCACTGTGTAGCGGTAAAACCATATTTTAAATCTATTAATATATATATATATATATATATATATATATATAAACATTTTTCCCTCACCGGTAACATGACTGAGTTCTGTGCAGAAACACAGTATTCAGATGCCGAATTAAGACTAATCATTACTGAAGATTACTTTGTGCATGAAACTCTGAGGCATGCTACTGATGAGAAAAATATGTATATTTATTAATATATAGTTTATAGCTCTGATATATTGCATTGAGCACTATTTTATTAACACTAAATGTGCAATATTATATATATATATATATATATTTCTTTGTCATCCAACATATTACTTTAAACATTTTTTTAGTCTATACTTGTATATAAGTAGAACATTTTCTAGAGTTTTCTAGAGTACACAAGCAAGTAGACAAAATAAATATGGTATAAAATAAATGGAGTGTCTACTGAAAATAACTTAAAATTAATGAATATATATATATATATATATATATATATATATATATAGAGAGAGAGAGAGAGAGAGAGATGCTTGTATGTACACACACACTTTGTATGATTACAAACATCATTTTTTGTATACCCATGTTTGATTAGAAGTCCTATATTTTTTTTTTTTTTTTTTCACATTTGAGAGACTTCAGATTAGACAGTGGTTTCCCCTACAAAGGAGGGATGCAGGATTGAACCCTACGAGAGAACACAAGGATTTCTTTCCTGTTAGATAAAACACAATTCAGTATTGGCATGTGCAAATACATGCACCAGTGTCACATATTATAAAACCAAATTTATTTCCTTGTAGAAACATATTAATACAAAAATAACCAACAAAATCTGTAGAAGAATCTCACAAATGGATTTAGGCATTTATAGAAAACCCTTTCAGAAAATTTCTCTTGTGCCTCAGTAATAAGCAAAGCTTTATAGAATGTGTCACTGAATTTTGAATAGATATATGAGAAAAGACAGCAAAGCAATTTGAAGCAAATTTATAGTGATGCTTTGAAAAGAGTTATTCGTTCTTTTTGTATTCTGTTTGTTTGGGAACATGAAAAGAGATGTGCATGTATAATTACAGATTGCTCTGAGTATTTCTCCCCACCCCTGCTTCCTTTTGCAAAAATGAAAATATCCAGGAACATTGTTAGTTTTCATTTAATCAAACCTTTTTCACATTACCTCAGACTTTACAACATTTAATTTGAAGATTTTATGGCTAATTTAGCCAAATTAATGGCACTTTAATTACGGTTTTGTGTGCGCAAAAGATCCAAGCATTTTTCATGCAAAAAAAAAAAAAAAAAAAAAAAAAACTATTTACTCTGCATTCAAGCTTTCAAAAAAAGAGGTTGCAGAGAATTTTTGCACACACCTTATAAAAAGTACAACATGCTAATGTGATGGCTGCAAAAGATTGAAGATTTTAAATGACTACAGGTTAAGGAATATTTTACATTAATGAATCCGTCCCCACCACCTAGTATATACCTTACAAAATATTGTCATTGAAGTTTTCAGATCTCACCACATACACGAACAAACAAAAACAAAATTTCATCAATTAAGTTTCCAATATTTTTTATTAATGTGACTTAAATCATTTTATCAGCAAATTCCCAGAATATAAATAAATTGTTCAATTTCAAGATCAAAGTTTGCTATAAAAGAAATTAACTTTTTTTTTAACTGCAAGAGAAAGTAACTGAAAGAGTTATTTGAATTTTTTCTTTTTGGTAAATTAAATAAAAAAAAAGTTCAATGATGATGAAAAGAATGGCTATAAATAAGACGCTACTAATTCAGATGTTTTTTGTTTAATATAGTGAAAAATTACTTATAGAAAAGCTTATCAAAATTCTTAGGAGGCTTGATTTTATTTCAGAATCTAACATTATTTCTTATTATAAATTCCTGGAAAACCTGGAGGAAAAAGAAATACACTGAATGTTCTGAAATATTTTCAGATTATCCCAAATGAATAAAAAAAATTACTCCAAGGACTTGGCATAAATACAAATATTTTCTAAAGCTTTTACACTTTGCAATGATGTTGTCAATCAATTGGGAAATCCTCTTTGTTCGATTTTAAATCACAAGATCATAATTACAAAGTTATAAAAGATATCCAATCAGTGATGTTTATGGTATATATGATGTGTGTGTGTGTGTGTGTGTATGTGTGTGTGTGTGTCCTGCATCTGAAAGGTATTAGTATGTAATAGTAGTTAGTATTTTATATATATAAAATAAGAATTTTAAAAAATTAACAAAAACACTTAACCACACTACCTTGTTAGTCATTTTTAATGAAACTTATATATATATATATATATATATATATATATATATATAAGATAATCCTTAAAAATCCATTTTAGTTTTAATTTATTTCATAAATATATTTAAATATTCATCTCTTCAGACCGAAGATAAATTATTAATGATTATATTAATAATTTAAAACTATAAATGAGGTAGGCAAGACAATCACATAAATGACCATATACAAAAATGTGAATACACATACGCATACATGTTAGTACCCATATAAAGCAGAATCAACACTTCAAATGTATATTCCCCAAAATCAATGTTTTATAGGGAATTTGTCTATACTTGAAGATAAGTTTGTTTCTTTGATTCAATAATTGGTCAGCATTTTTATATTTAATCATAATAATTTTCTCTTGCATGCATAGACTGCATCTATCCTGAAAGTTGTTAGGAGTCTGAGACTGACAGATGATTCCCATTTAATTTGTTGGGTGATGTCTCAGTCTTTAAGTATATTAATCTGTTCAGCCCTTTAAAGAAAAATTTGTTTCTAGGTCAAACTACTGGTTCATCTTTAATTCTTCCATTTCCCTCCCCTTCTCTTTTCTAAATTTTTTTTTCTTTAAATTTTATATTGAAATTTTTATTTTTCATTCTTCCTATTATAAAAATTGTTCCATTTTCTTTCTCCCCCCTTCCCCCTCTCCGTTTTCCTTTTTGTCTGGACAAATTGATTTCATTTCTAAAAAAAACCTTTGGTGTGAAGAATGAATATTTAAATATATTCATGAAGTAAATTATAACCAAAACGGATTTTTAAGGGTTGTATTTACTTATTATTATTAAATCACTCTGTAACTTACATTGAACTCTCTTTGGATTAATGTCCTCCTAGGAATTATCCCTACCAATTACCAATTGGTATATATATATATATATATATATATATATGTATATGTGTGTGTGTGTGTGTGTGTGTGTGTACATTTGGTGGCAGCTGCATCTTACACTTTTAACTGATTCTCCAAGATCCACATAATTGAAAACCATGCAAGTTGAAGACCATAATCTAAAAGTGTCTATGTATGTCAATATTTTAGGAAAGGTGCAACATTAAATTCTCTGAAGGTTGATAGATGAGGATTTACAAAAGTGGCATGAGGAGTCACAGTTGTTGCCATGACTGCTAGTTTTGTATGCACGACTGCACACAATCATGGTCGAGTAGTTAGAAAATGTGCATATTGACCATGAAACCCAAGTCTGAAGTGGCTTCCTGAAGTAATCAGCTTGGTGAGGTGATCCCAGCATGTGGCATCATTAGAAAGGGGGCCTGTAAAGCATATGTCACGAGATGAGCTAAAGTTTTGTAAATTAAATTGGGGAGATGAAAGTGTTCAGAAAGCATCGAGGATTGTTTCACTTGTGGATCCGAGGGGTGTTCTCTTACAAAAAATCATAATTAAGATCTGATCAGTGTAGTTGTATAAACCACAAGTCATCTCTGTGGGTGCTGAAAAAACATATGTAACTGAGGAGGTGTCTACAACAGGAATTAGCTAGCCTATATATATTTAGCTCTTGAAAATACATTTCAATTGAGCACTGTTGAGTGATAAGCTAATTCTATAAACAGCCACCTGCACTAATGCAAAGCTCTTCAGTAAAATGAATGGAGCACTTTGACTGATGGTCATTTGTTTACATTTGTAAAAACAATACACTAGATTTAGTTGTGTAACTCTACCAAGTGAAGATAGCTCTGGCTGACACAAAATTATTTGTGTTTCAATCCTGGCTTGAGGCATTCGGAAGTCTAGTCGCACTGAGGAGCTGTGATACAGCGAAACAGTACTGTCTGTGAATGATATATATATATGTAAAAATAAATATTTCCTCTTGTATAAATCAACTCCAGGATAAAGTCTATCCTGAAATCGACCAGTTCAAGTAGATTTTTAGGAAGTGCTCAATGCCTAATGCATAGAGCAATATTCATAATTATTATCTTAAAACAATATAACAACCTTACTTCTCAGATCTTCAGGCTGGTTTAGTTTTATTCTACAAGAAAGACTAAAACCAAACTGACTTGAATATCAAAGGGGGGTGAGGGGGCTGTTATATCTTTTCAAGGTAATATTACGAATATAAAGCAGCTATTAGGAAACTGCTTCTGTTGTCTTTAAGAAAAAAGCTGCTGCAGTCAATCAAGTTCAGCTGTGATTGCATGGGTGACATGTTGGTTCCATTTTATGTTAAAGGTCTGACTCCATGATCATATTCTTCAAAGCTTCAGCCTTATGTATCTTTATATACAAACATGCTGCAAAATTGTCCAATGTCAAGAGATAGACTTCAGCTGCTTCAGTTTTTTTCTTCCTCTTCTGTTCATAAGTTCTCTCATGTTTTTGCCATTACAGATTTCACTGGGTTCATTAATATATTATTCAACATCTTCCTCAAACATATCAGAGGAGCTTTCTCCAGCAACTTACCTGGACATCTGAAAAATCTCCTTTACTTCTCCATCAACTGTAGAGAAGAACTTGAAATTGTTGTCTTATTCTATAATGCATTCCCAGCAAGTATTAACAGACTCAGCAATAAGCTCAATTGGGCCCATAATTTTGCAGCAGTCATATAAATCCATTATACAGCAATCCAGGTATCATCAAGGACAGGACAAAACTTGTCAAAGGTAAGGTGAGTGTATGTCACTTTCAAACACTTCATGATGCTTTGATAAGTGGTTATAGAGATATTTTTTGTGGGGTGGAGGCAGAAACAGCCCTTCAATATGTCCATACTCATACATTAGAGATTTAACTTGGACAAGATTATTGCTAATGTGGAGAACTTTGAATCACAGACCCTTTTTCTTGAAGTATTTCTTCACATCAAGTATAAAGTAAAGATAGAACCAACTGAACCTGTTAGACTGAATAGTAAATAGTAATTACTGAATTGGTAATAGGATCTGTTGTGTTGCCGCATAGGATGTGAGTAAAATAATCTTTCCAAAGCTAAAATCCAGAGCTTGGTATTCTTATAAACCCGCCCAGAAAAGCCCATATTTCATTACAATTGAAAACTTGCTTTTGACAGTGACCTTTTTACTTGATGACCTTTTTAAGGCATACTGTAAACGCCAATGTTGATCCCATACCAGCTGATGCTAAGTCTCCTCTTATCTCAAGGTGATAACACTTTAGAAAGCTATAAAGCCATCTTTTGGTAGCTTTTAAATCCTCCTTATTGCTCTTGAACACCTCTAGCTGTAATATTCATTAGATTAAGTGCCTTTCCATGCAGAATGTCTTCGTCAATAGCAACATGCATCTGCACTGCTTCTCTAGCTTCACATTTAATTCTTTCTTAAATTTTACAAGCACGTAATCATGAAGACATCATTTTTGCTGTTGCAGACAAAAAAATTAACATTTCGGCAACATTTTTACTTTTACTGTAATAAAATTACACAGATAGCAAACTTATTTTCAGTCACTGAAACAGTTTTTAACTGATACAACAGTTGCAAGTTTTGTTGGAGACTTAACATTTCCATGGCCGCCTTAGACTTTCCACCATTTTCCTTAGCACTTCTATTGCCAAGCTGCTTCATTTTTTATTTTTTATGGGGGGTGCATTCCTCAAAAAAAAAAAAATGGAGTCACATAAAAATACAGCACAGAGGCAAATCCTACAAACACAACAGATATAACAATGAAGTTGAGAATTCTTTAATGTAAGAGAGAAAACTCCAGAAAAAAATGATGGTGGAAGGGGTTAGGGTTTTCTCCTTTACATTAGTTTTAGAGCTTTTTAAAAAGATTTTCTAACCACATATTTAAAACCATGTAAGATACAGGCTCACAGTTTGTGTGTGTGTGTGTGTGTGTGTGTGTGTGTTTTACACACTTTAAGTAACTATACTTTTATCAAGCTGAAACTATTTTGGGGGATGGGGGAGTGGAATCCACCAAGGAAAAGAAAATCATCTTTTTCCATTTTATTTGCCTGGCACATATCAACACTGTTCATACACATGTGCAAGAAGTATTTTAAAATTTTCTTTATATATATATATAACAGAAAAAATATGTAAACATTTTTATATTTGACATAACCAGCAACTTTGACGAATTATATTGAGATGAAAATCTGCCTTAAAATCAAGAGTTAAAACAAGTTTATCTTGGAAATAATTTAAAATTTGCATATTCCCAAATATGATTAATTTAGCCAAATACTATTTTATAATATTGTTTCCTCTTCAATCTTTTCTTAATAAAATAAAATAAATAAAATCAGTTTGCATCTTTTCTGTGTATGTGCAACGAAAAGAAATTCTAGCGTTTTTTCACGTTTTTCTTGCCAAAATCTATTACATATTTATAAATGCAAAGAAGAATCTGCAATGTTATTAGTCCTGACCTGGTATCTCAGCTTCAGTCACTTTACCACCGCCATAATGTAGCTTCCCTGTGCCTTTTCTATAAATACTTTCATGGTAAATGTTCTGATAAACTTTCCTCTGTGTTACCTAGACTTTATGAATTTAAACACAGTACTAGATTGGTGGCAAGGTCTCATCATTTTACAGTTGAAATGGCCAGATGAAACTGTAAGTTCTATGCTAACAGTTTCTTCTCTTGCACTTCTTGCTTGTGAAATTCACTTCCAGCTTCTTGCTTTCCCGTCAACCTTGATCTTCAAAAAATTAAATACAATATCAATCTTTATCTTCTGTCTTCTTAATTCTAGTTCTTTTATCGTCTTCTCTCTTTAATATTCTCTAACACTCAGTAACCCCTTGCATCTTAGTGGCTTTATTGCCTTGCTTGGAGTGAAATGAAAAAAAAAAAATTAAATTCAGACATTTTCTACGATGGTAGAAGGGTCACATATTGATACAAATAAAATATCAAAAGAATTAATACACATTTGTAAGTCTTAGAGTTTGGATGTTGAAATTTCAGTTTTGCCATGGAGTAAGCTGTTGATTATGATGAGACTAAATTCAACCAAGTGCAAATAAAAAGAAATATTGCTCGGCTTTAATGTTTATGGAACATTTCTGCTGACAAAAAAGAACTGATTTTTAAATATGGAAAAAAGTAGGAGTTATCTCCCTTAATGCAATAATTTTCTCTCCCGCTATTTTATTTTTTATTCATTTACTTTTTTTAATTATTTTAATCTAATAGAGAGTAAAAAGATAATTTTAAACTTATCTCCTAATAAATTTCTCTTCAGGGTCCCCCTCTACAAAAAATATTCCCCTACTACTACATACTACCCAAAGTGAAAAAAAAAAAAAAGTCAATGAATATGTGAACAAATCTAGTTTACTGGTTTCTAACATAGTAGTACATGTTTTTGATGTTCACCACTCTTTTTCTATCTCTGAAAATGAGTGTATTCTTATTATCAAAGGATCCATAATAATTGGACCATTAGAGAGCCGTTATGCTCATCTTATAAGTCGACTTGTTTGCTCAACCTTAAGTCAATTGAAAACTTGGAGTATTCTGAAGAGGAAGGTTTACATTGGTCGATGGCAATTTACCAGCAACAATGAACTTTAGATTTCTATGCTCGATGTTATATTGCCCATTTCATATGGACAAATACAACAGTTCATAATATCAAAGAATAGAAAACTTTGAAAACTAGTTTGAATACATGAACACATTTGAATACATACATCTTACTTTATATCTTAGTCATTCTTACAAGAATTTGTTTTCTTAAAAAATTGCTTTCTGAACATTGTTTTATATTTATATTTTTAAATTACAAAATATTTTTGAAGTTTTTATTAAACTTGGAAAATACAATAAAATTCACAAAAATTGTTAAATCATAAAAAGCAACACGCAAGAAATAATTGTGTTTCATGTAAAATATGTTGCACATTAATAATGCAAAATATTTACATGAATCCTTTCGATAGTTTTCTACAGATAAGTAAAGATTTAAATTGGTTAACAATGCAAGACATTGTAATACAACAGAAGATATTCAATGTGAATTGTATTTCCGAATTAACTCCTTTCCCTACTAAATCAATACAATATTCTTATGACAAAGTGACTGAACCACAACGTTGGACATGTTATATTTTTCTGTAGTTTTTTTTCTATATTTATATTTTCAGTGTATAATGTTTGGCTTCATTCTCTTTTACAAAAATTATTGGCTAAAGCAGCGAATGTAAACACAATATAAAATTTTGCTCCTCCCAACCACCTTAAAATTATACCGGCTTCTTAATCTTACTCTCCTCAGAAGATAATAAATATTGCAGTCAGATTCTATTGGTCATGCTTGCATTACTTCCTGATCAGTGACATATTCTATTTTTCCATATTACATATTAAATACAGATTCAGGGCCAAAACTGGCTGTTAACTTTTATGCAAACAAAGGCATAATTTAATCCTTAACCACCACTATTAACAATAAAAAAGGAATATTTAGTTTATTTTTTTTCAATACTAATAAACTAAATAGAGGAGTAACAGTAATGTTAGTAGTTAGTGACCATGTCTGTCTAAAAAATTATTGCCTGAACAAGAATTTCCAAAAAATATTCTGGTATTTAGTCATTTCATTAGATTTTAGGAAGAAAGTTGTACCTAAAACTTTTAAGCACCCCCTTTCATACATTCTGTAGGTTCAAATGAAGTCAGTGTTAAAATACAACAGAAATTATTACTTCATTCCACTAGCACCTCTTTCTGCAATGAATATGATAATAATAATAATAATAATAATGGTAATATTAGCTGTTTCCCTATAAGGAAACAGTTGGCATTCACTGAGTAGCCAGTAGTGTTTTCCATTAAAATTTATGTTTTTCTCTTAAAACAATTTTTAGGAAAACAAATTTTTCCAGTAACTGGTTGCACTCTTTCCAGTATTGATGGGGTTTCCTTCCTAACCTTTTATTTCAAGTCGTGTGGAATATCAACATCTTGATTATGTGATTATTTTCTCTTTGAGTTACATGTGCTATCAATTTAAGTTATATCCATTTTTGTAGCAAAGAATAAAGCCAGACATTATATAATGAAAATGAATACAAAAAAAAAAAAATCCAACTATTGTAGTTCAATCACTTTGTTATAAATAGTTGTCAAGTGATGTGTTTGTGGGTAACAGGTCTTTGCTTCTTATTTGTTTAATGTCAATCCAGAATGTTCAATGAAGGATAACTCTGGCCAAAACCTTCAAGACTTTACTTGCTAAAAATCCATTTTTAACCGTTGATCTGAGAAAGTGGTTGTATACAGCTGACAGTTTAGATATTTTTGAATAGGTTTGGCACCATGCATGATATTTATATGAAAGTCACAAGCCAACGATGTAGAGGTTCTATTTTACAATGTAACACTTGTAAAACTTTGGACCCTTTCTGTCTGTGAAACAAAATCACAACTTCAAATTATTTGGTTACTATTTTTTTGCTGTTGTCTAAGCTTTTTTTTATATTAAACTGTTTCTCAAAGATGATTAAAGAGCACTTCCTCCTTTTAGACAGTCTTTAGTATTTTCAAATTGTGTATTGGCCACGCAATACAATTCTTCTTTTTCTTTTCCATGCGCCGTGTTTCTCAACAGCTTCCTATCCTTTGTGGTCGTTAGCAGCATTTCTCTCTTTGCTAAATCTCCTGTCCCCCGTTCTGCAATCCATTCACACAAGCTCATCAGGTAGGTTTCCCATAACCTTCCTCTATCTCTCATCTTTGTATGCCCTGTGAGGGTCAATTTCTCCAAGTCCTCTTTCCTCTATATGTCTAAGAAGCTTCAGCTGTCTCTTTCTGATTCTGTTCCTTTTGTTATCATTTTCTTTAAGACTTGTCCTCATCTTTGTCGCCATATTTGTCACAACGTTTCGGCCGTTGTACGCTCCAGCCTTCTTCAGGTGGTTGGAATTCCGAACCCTTCATTTCGATCACTGGGGTAGACTGTTCTAGTTCCACGAGCCATGTTTGATGGATATCAGTTATCTCCTGGTAATTTTCCCTCTGAAAGTTCTCCACTGCCAGGTATTGAACTCACACTCTTTGGGTCTGTCACTGGATCTAACCAACGCCTTTATCCACTGTACCATGTGTCCTTGAGGACATCTGGGTATGAATTTCTGAGTATTATAAACCTAATTTTTCAGCAACCATTTTTTACCAGTACTCATATTGAGGACAACCTTCAAAAGTGTGACAACACTTTGCAGATATCTCTCTCGAGTGAGACCCCCCCATAGAGGAGAACAGGACTAAAGACTGTGTGTACGCTATCCCGTGCAGCTGCGGAAAGGAATATAAAGGAGAAACAGGCCGCCCCCTCAAGGTAAGGCTTCAAGAACACCAGAAAGCTGTAATGCGAGGGGAAGTAGAAAAATCAGGCGTGGCTGACCACATATGGAGAGAGAAGGGAGATCACCGTCCCCTGTGGGATCAGGTTGAGATCATAGACAGGGAACACCATTGGAAAATTCGTAAACTTAAGGAAACAGCACATATGCTAGGCCACAAAAATCTCCTGAGTCGGCCAAGCATAGAAATAAATACAATATGGGAACCAGTAATAAGGAGTGCCAGAGAACAGCAATGATAACAGCAAAATTGCAATATGAGTACTGGTAAAAAATGATTGCTGAAAAATTAGGTTTATAATACTCAGAAATTCATACCCAGATGTCCTCAAGGACACATGGTACAGTGGATAAAGGCGTTGGTTAGATCCAGTGACAAACCCAAAGAGTGGGAGTTCAATACAGGCAGTGGAGAACTTTCAGAGGGAAAATTACCAGGAGATAACTGATAACTGACATCCATCAAACATGGCTCATGGAACTAGAACAGTCTACCCCAGTGATCGAAATAAAGGGTTCGGTTCGAAATTCCAACCACCTGAAGAAGGCTGGAGCGTACAACGGCCGAAACGTTGTGACAAATATGGCGACAAAGATGAGGACAATAGTCCGACTAATGTAAATACTGTACATAATACCTCATCTCAGAAATATAGACAGACTCTTTAAGACTTCTTCATTGCTTAGTTGAAAAAATTTTAATTTCCCTCAAATGAAGATCAGCTTTCTTTAAAAATAATTTTAAAAAGTGAAAATACATCAGAAAATTAAGCAGTGACAAAAAAAAAAAATACATATAAGGAAAATCATAGCCAGAGTTTGGAATGCTGGACAGACAGTAAGCATCCATTTTAGTATTATAGTTTCATTGTAACGACTACCACAGACACACAAAAAAAACATTCTAAAATTTCCAGATCTGAATATTTTATTAACTGAAAGTGAATAAAATAATTTAAGAAAATCATTCCCTGCCCCAAACAACCAACATTAACCAAATGTTGACCAATAAAATAAAACAGTTTAAATAAAGAGGGGGTGTGTGATAAAAAGCAACAAAAGATGAAATAAGTTCAGAATTAAATATGTATTTTTTTATATATTTTTTAACTTTTAGTAAACCTCAGTCAGTGGAAATCCAGTGTTAAATGATTTGGAACATAAATGCGCTACCAATTTAGAAAAGTCTTCTTTTGTAATAAAATGTGGAAATGTTCAAAATGCAAAAAGGAAATGAAAAGATTAATAATGATATTCATTAAATAATACATTTTTTTCTTTTGAATTTATTTCTATGAGAAAATATGTAGCAATAATTATATTCTTAACAAACTGAACATAATTATTTCTTGCAGCAATTAATAAGCTTTTCATCTGTTGTTGATATGATCTTCTTTTCAGCTGTTACAAGAAATACACATTTCTTTTATTTATTTATATTTGGGGGAGGGGGTAAATGTAAAGCTGCATAAAAACACACACACACACACACACATTATTATTAAGAAAGAAATTAGACTGGAAATTGTTTTATTCTTCAACTTATAGCATTTTAATGGTATTCTCCAAACAAAAATTTCATTAGAATGTGCAGTTTTTAGTGCGTAACAGACACAGCCACCTGTAAAAAGAAATCAAATTTTTATAATACAAATGACTACATTTACAACCTTACTACATATGACACAATGGTAAAGAAGAAAGACTGACATATTTTATGATTATAAAAACATAGAATCCAGAAAAATTAACTTTCTGGAACACTGAATCATAGACACATGAGTACAGTGAAATCATTACAAGAGTCAAGGCCAGTTTCAAATTCACAAAAAAAAAAAAAAAAAAAAGTGAGAGGGAGAGGCTAGATCTTCTGCACCTAAGATACACATGCAGTTGATCATTTTTGCAACAAGTTGTCTTGGAGAAAATGCTAGAAAACTTTGTCCATATATGTCCTTTTAGTACATAGCCAATCACAGCTCTTCACAACTTCCTTTGTCATCATTGGTCCTTGCTCTACCCTTCATTCACTCAAATTTGTCAAGTAACTGAAACTGTAGTTTCCCTTTACAACTCTTACTTTTAATATAACTTGTGAATGTTAATTTTCCAAGCCTTCTTTTCTCTTTATGCATCATAGCAATTTCAGCAGCCGATAGTTGTTAGCAGAAGTTTCCTTTGTAGCTCCTATTCTTAAAATTTCTTCATTTCTCACGTGCTCTACCCATCGTGTTCTCAGTTTCTATTGGAAGAAGCATATCTTCATCGCTACAAATATCTTCTTTAGCTCTAAAATTGTCCATAGAAGATAACATAGCAGTTCAACACTTTGTTTGTAAGGACATTTTCTGATCCCTTAATACTTTGTTTAGTTTTTGAAAGGCATCTTATACTATTCCTATGGCCCAGTGGATAAAAGTGTTGGTTGGATCCAGTGACTTGATACAAAGAGTTTTGAGTTCAATACCTGGCTACTGCAGTGGTGTCCAAAAAAACTTGGAAAGTTAAAGGGGGATAACTGAGACGTCCAGAAGAGGCATCGCACATGGAACTAGAACAATCTACCCCGGTGGATGAAATAAAGGTTTCAGTTTGAAATTCTAATCCCCTGAAGAAGGCCGGAGCATACAATGGCCGAAACGTTGTGAATATGGCTACAAAGGTTTGAACAATGTAAATATTCATATGTACTTTGAGATTTCTGTCATATTTTCCATCGTCTTTTACTACATTATCTAAAGTCTTCATAATTTGATTCCTTCACGACCCATAATAAATAAAATCAATAATGGCTATTCATATGCAGTCATGAATATCATTCCTTTTTGCCATTTTTAAAAAATTTTACCAGTAGATATAATATGTATATTCTTAGCTGTATCTCACGAAGAAATAGTTAGAGGGATAACATGTCTGAGAGAAAGAATTAAAAGATTCTGGTTTATAATCAAATTTCAAGATTTGAAAAATACTTATTTCATGCCAAGAATCTATTTGCACATTTTTTTTGGGGGGGGGGTATTTTTGGCCACATTTTGGTTGGTAAGAATGTTCTAAATAACTGAACACAAGTTTTGTTTGAATTTCTGAGAAGAGGAATTTCTGAGAAGAGGAATGCTATTATTATTTTACACTATTATTTATATTCAGATGATTGTCATCATCTTTGTTGTTGTTATCCCAACATTTCAGCCTTCCTCTAGTGTATATCAGTTTAGGTAACCTACAGGGAATTCTGAAATGAACCCTTAAGTTAATTTATTGGACAATGGCTTAGTGAGCAAAAGTATTTATATGTGAAGTTGGTGAGTGGGAGTTCAATCCCTGGGTCAGGCAGTGTGTACTTTGTACCGAGTGGAAATGGGTGAGCAATAATTGAACAGTACTAAATAAAAATAAGAACTGGATGATATCTCAAGATATGAGCAATGGAACAAGAACAATCTACCCTTGTAGATTCAATAGAGTTCAGTTCAGAATTCCCTGTAGGTGATACAGATCCATATACAACTGAGGAAGGCCACGGCACAATGACCGAAACATTGTGATAACAAAGATGAGGACAATCAGCTAATTATAAATTGTGTAAATAGTGAATACTTATCCTCAGGCACTTTTTTTTTTCTTTCTTTTTCTAACACCTGAGGAAGGTTAGGGACCAACAGCCGAAACGTTGTGATAACAACAAAGATGAGAACAATAGCCCGATTATAAATAGTGTAAATAACGAACGTAAGTTGATTAATTCATCCTCAGCCCGTTGTTATTTTAAAAAACGCAAATAAGTACTTTTTAAATATTCCTTGATTTTTCTTCATATTCAAAGTGTATTTGTCAAGTCACTGAACTAAATAACAAAGTTACCTTAGTTGATTACTAAGAACAAATAGAGAAAAAGGAAAAGAAAATTAAATCTACTTTAATTTGCCGAACAAAAGTAGATTCTACTTTTAAGTAACATTGATTTTGTAGCAGACCGTTGTCAAAGTTAAGTGATTGGTAATCATGGAAACTTTTGAATAAAAAAAAACCTTTACGCGAATTAAACAATGGCTGGCAAAGTAACAAAAATGAGAATAAAAGCGAAATAAATTGTTGAAAAAGACAGTCTTAAAAGTGAGAATATTCCAATCACATTTAAATGGGACATTTTAAAAGCAAGTTCTTTTGAGAGTTTCTTTGTTATTAGGGAAACTTTAAAAAAGTCAAATCTGTTTAACTGAATGGCATCCACTAACCAAAATTTCTGAAAAGGGTATGCATTCTCACCCCATCAACAACCAACATTTCTGAAGACTCACCACTTTTAGTTATATCACTCAGCTTTCCTTTAAGAGGAATCCCCCCACACACACGTGCTTTGGGGATGTTCAGATATCAGCTCAGAACAAGAAATCAGAAGGACAGATTCAAATTACAGTGAAGTTTGTTACATTCACTTTCACACTTGGGAAAGGTATGAATCCATCTTCTTGCCACCAGATCTAGGTTAAATATCAGGGCAACCAGTCTAGGAGAAGGAAAACTATGAATTTAAAACTCAGCTACTTGAAGTTGTATAAAGATAGACTATGCTTATAAGAGACACACAGAATAGACTTCAACAGCTTTGGAATAATCACTTGATTATCCAGAACGTTATTGAAACCAATGGATATTTGGCCAAAGGAAATTTTTTTTTTAATGTTCACCCTGTGCAAGGCCCAAGAGCCACTCGAGGTAGAGGGTTACAGAGTAAGAAGCACAGTTTATGTGAATATGTGGGGAAGATAACAGTTAACCCTAGACTTGAAGAGGTTAAGATTTTAGTGATTGGGAAAAGCATCCTCTTGGAAATGAGTTCCACAAAACAGCAATTCGTGGGAAGAAGCTGCTAAAGTGATCATTGCCACCCCAACCAACTTTAAAAAAAGAAACAAAAAAAAACATTTGAAGTGAGATCAAAAACAGGCATAAATATTTTGTGTTTCTCATAGGATTAACATTTAAAGAAAAAAAAAAGTCAGGCAATAATTGAATTTAATATAACCTTTTCTTAGGCATAAAAACAAAATAAAAACAGTTTTTATCAAACTATTTTCAGATAATCAATAAAAACTACTTTCAGCTAAAATGCCAGTATTAAAAACATAAAAGGGCCATTAAGGCCAAAGTAAGAAAAGGCGGCTGATTAAAGCTTGAAGACTATTTAATTTATCCACTCACTCGATGCCGTATAAGTATTTGGATGAGTAGCTTTCTAAACAACCAACTACCCCAGAGTTATCTTATATAAGAAGTCTGGCAGCAATATAAAGCTGCTACCCCTGTAGATAACCATGACAGTATATACAATATTTATAAATACAGACTTTGTACTTATTTACATTATTCGGACTGTTGTCCTCATCTTTACTGCTACATTCAAATTTCAGTTGTTGTATATTCAAGATCAGATTCAGTTGGTATTTGTTGGAATTTGAAACCAAACTTTTTATTTCGTTCGGAGGGGGGGTCTAAATAAAGGGTTCAGTTCAAAATTCCAACAAATATCACCTGAAGAATACCAAAAATTGTTTAAACAATACTTAGACTTTTTCTCTGACAAAGACTTGATTGCAAGATTGGTACTACTAAGTTGCAAAGCTATGGCAAAAGTGTCATCGTTTCAGACCTTTACTTATGGTAATTGCAAACGAAGAGAGAAAAAAAGTTAAGTCATATATGGTAAAGTCAAATAAAAATCTCAAAAGAAAGAAAGAAGGCAGATGATAGAAAGTGAGAAGATATTAATGGGAAATAAATGTCAACCTTTTCCCTTTCCAAATGTTTACTTGTTTTCATTCTATTGAATGTCTCTTTTAGAAAAGATCAGAGAAAGATGGAAGATAAGGGGGGGGGGGGAGAATTGTTGCTATTAACAAAGCAATTAACTTCTTCACACAAGCAACATAATTGACTCTCTCTGCTATACACCATTAGAAATTGTTACCAAAAGCCATTTTTAAAATTTAAAAAAAAAATTCAATAAGTCATACTCAAACTAAATGTATCTCTAGGTTTTCAGAAGTTCCTTTAATTTTTCTGCATCCCACAAAAATTAATAATAATTGTGTTGCTACTGTTTTGTTTTTTTATCTGAACTTATTAAAAACAAAACTCATTTCTTCAGTCAACTATTGCAGGTATGACAAAGTGCTGATAACTAAATTTGTTGATGACATTGTATAAAAGCATTTAATTAATCTAGTAATATCTTAGAAAATTTTCTTTTTTTTTTTTAAATAAAGACAACCAAAGGAATCTGGAGAAGAGAATGGTCAAATCTCGACTAATAAGCCAACAGAGTTCAATTACTTGAGCAAAGCTTAAAATGTTAACAATATTTCTCAAAATTATAGACAAGTTTGATTATCATTGCAATAAATTTGGTTTTGTTAAAAAAAAAAAAAAAAAAGAACAATTTACCTTTTTTATTATTGAAACCAGATCTTGCATTCATAGGATTGCATTATGAATTTGACTTCTGAAGCAATTACGTCCTTGTCACAGAACGGAAAAGAACACCCTATGATTGAAGAAGATTAAAATATTTATGTTCAACTTCATTGCTCTTATTGTAGCCATTTCCAAACACCATTCCAAAAACTAAACTTTTTCTTTCTTTATTTTGCTTGGAATTTTAGTAACTATGTTAAATAGTATTTACTAAGCTTAGCTACATCTGATAGATTACAAATCTAGCGTTTAAGAAACAATCTTTTTTAATTACTTCACCCCAAGAAAGGTGATAATGCCACTATGACACACTGGGCTACTGGAGGGTGAAAGAAAATGAAAAAGACTTTAGAAAGAACTGGAAACCCATTCCTAAACATGAAGCAAGAGATAAACATCTACTCCGGGGGGTGGGGAACCAGACGTGTTACCAATGAGGATTGAACTCAATACAGTTATATTAACCATTACGCAATGGTAATGAGACTTCTTCAGAAGTAGAGAGTACACTCCTTTTGTAAAATCCCATTAGGTAGCAAGAAAACAGAATTGATACAAATTAGTTGACATTATGGGACACGTTCGGCAGAGGGGGGGGGGGGCATATTCAACATTTGATAATTTTGCCGCAATATGCATTTAAAGGTTTTAGGCAGTTTCGATCAACATTTCTTTTCATTATTAGCCGTAAGGAATTGTAAATGTAGGACTACATTACACTTAAGTAAAATAACAACAATAATATTTATTACAGTAAATATCAAGTTTTATGGAAACATTCTCGACAATTATGTATTTAGTTACATAACAAATAAATAAAAATAATAAAAATTTTGATGCTATATTCGATTTGTTTTTAGGTATTTTTCATTTTCTTTTTTGTTATTGGCAGCATTTTAGACTACTTTGGCTACAATGCTACAATTTCCTAAGTTGAACAAACTGGAGCTATTTCGTTTACGCTTTGTTACGTCTCTTTTCCATCGTTGTTTTTAGATCGCTTTCTTCTAGTCATGGGCAATAGCGAAATTCTGAAATTTAGAATGATCTTATTCCATTTCAAAAATAAAGACCGTAAAAAGGAATATTTTAAATTAATATACGACCAAAAATAAAATGCTTTTGACAAAAAACCTTAATGATTTCACTATAATTATGTAACAATAATGTATAATGATATTCCGCAGACAAATCTACGGCTTATGTTATCTCATCTCAGTGCATGGTTATGAACTATAAACCTAAATTGAGATTGAAATATTGTGTAATCAGCTTTAATTTTTTGTAAAATACTTGGATATGATAAAAGGAATAATATGCAGCGAAAAAAGCAATTTTCACCTTTTTGTTGAATATGCCCCTCCTCCACCAAACAAGTCGGTTTCCATTTCAGATAAATATTATTTCTGTTACAGTTTTCTTTCTACATCCATCTCTATTTCTGATATGGGGTATTGCAGCTATTTACACTATTTACTTCATTCAGATGGTTGTCCTCATCTGGCCAGATACTCAACGTTTTAGTCGGAGTGTGCAACAGCCAAAATGTTGTGAATATGGCGACAAAGATGAGGACAACAGGCCAAACAACGTAAATAGTATAAATAGTTACAATAGCTCATCTCAGAAATAGATAGATCCTGAAGAAGGCTGGAGTGTATAATGGCCGAGATGTCATGAATATGACAAAGACGGGGACAACAGTCTGAATAAATGGAAATAGCTGAAATTGTTTTCTTTCTATTCTTTTATATCAGTAACAGAAATGCTAATAGTTTTTCAAAATGCATTAACTATCCAAATACAAACAAAAAAGAACTGACCCATATTTTAAGGGCTCTAAATTTAGTCAAAATAAACACATATCTAGTTCATTACTATTTTCTTTCTTCTACATGATTAAAAACCAAAAACATTACAAGAGTGACAAAAGTTATTTAGAAATTCCTTTCTCACCTTTCATTTACAAAGTTAAAACATAAGAAATTAAATGAAAAATAACATGCATAAAAATTTATATTTCAACTCATGCTTATTGCTTTGAACAACTCTCAATATTTAAGTAAATAATTACATTGATTTTATTCTTTTTAAATTAAGTTTATTCATTAATATAACGGTTCCTTACTATTCTTCAGTTAAATCTTTTGAAAAATGTTTTTGGCTTAAAATTAACAAAATCTCAACGGAATCAAAAATAAAGTGACTGGTTCAAAGTTTGAAAATTAAAATCTCTCATTTATCAGATATGTGTTTTTAATTAGGTTTTATCAAAATAAAGGATTCAAGTAAAAAGAAAAAAAACAATTGTGCCTGTCGTTCATTAATTTTTGATTTAATTCATAATTCTTGTTCATCTTAATTTTTTAGTTACATTTTTGTAGTTTCCCATCATGCAACTCTAATCTGTAGTGTTTACTGTTAGACTGTTGTTATTAAGTTTAGGGTTGTCCTTTGAAGTAGAAGGGGTGTTATTAGGTTTCGGGCTGCCTTTCAAGTTGAGAAGGTGTTGTTATTAGGTTGCCCCTTGAAGTAGAGAAGGTGTTGTGTTGAACTATAAGTGTTGAATTGGCTGAGAAAACAGACAAACAAGAGAGTGAAACAAAATGAGATAGAAATTATTCTATTGAAATAGAAATATTTTGTGTAGAGAAAGTTCAAGGATAGTTCATGAAAGAAAGCGCAAATTCAACAGAGTCTCTATAAAAAAAAAAAGAGAAAATTTGAACTGTTGATAAGTTAAAGAGCGAATAGGGTGTGTTGTCTAAGCCCTGTGCATCTGTTACAGGGAGCACTAGCCTCTTGGTATTCACACAATGCATCACCCCAGTTTTTTGTTTGTTTTTTCTTAATGCATGCCCACCCAAAAGCTGAAAAAGAGCTGCTGCTGTTGACAGGGTTTTCTAACATGCAGATCTTACTCTGAGTAAAGAGACAAAAAGCAACTAAATTAAAATGAATGAAAATTAAAATTAAAAAAATAATGATGAATAATGCTTCATCTAAGTGTAAAAATAATATCATGGCCTGACGATTGCATCTAGCATGAAATAGACTGTCGCCTCTAAGTGTTGACTTCTATTTTCAATTATATATATATATATATATATATATATATATATATATATATATATATATATATAAAAATAAATAAATTGGTAATTAGTAGAGATATTTCCAAGGAGGATATTAATCCAAATAGCTCAATGTAAGTAACAGGGCAATATAATAAGTACAGACGATCCTTAAAAAGATTTTTAAGAATTGTCTGTACTTAATACAATTTTATATATATATATATATATATATATATATATATATATATATATATATAGTAAAACCACTAAGACAAAAGGGATGTTACTGGGTATGGAAGAATTCGGAGCAAACATGTTAATAATGAGTGAAAAGTGAAATGATTCATCAGAAGACCATTAGATAGTGACATTGCATTTAAATTTTTGAAGATTAAAGTTGGCTGGAATGCATGGAGCCA